>JAOQGN010312272.1:0-14896 GCA_027564295.1 Himantozoum antarcticum
TTGGCGGGGAGCAAGACAGAGGAGTCACAGGGGGGGAGGGGGAGCCAATACATACAGACATACGTACATAAAAGGAGACAGAGCAGGGGCGGATATTACACACCCAAACACCCGAACGTTCGGGGTTGAATCCTAACTATAAAAAATCAGAGAAAAAATTAAAAAAATTTATTTTAGTCTAATTTTCATCAAAGCACATCAAATCTATCAAAATTTCGCCAAAAGTTAACCACCTAATGAATTTTTCAACCTCGTAACAAAAATGTTCTAACCCCTAACATTTTTCCCAAATCAATGTAATCTTGGGCAATCTTGTAAATGTTAGGGGGTTGAATTTCACATAATATACACCCCTGATACAGAGCAAGGCAAGTTTAAGAGCAGTGAAGTACATTTCGAGCATTTATTCAGCACGTCTACGTAGTAGAAGTGGTAGTACAAGAATGAATCACAGTACAAAAACACGCCCCTTATATAAGTGTAGGCGGCATCTGGCCGCATGCGGCTAGCGAGCTGCATATGTATACAAGTAATACGTTTAAATATAGTTAAATACAGGTAAGGGTCCTAGCTGGTTTGTCCATAGGCCCTGAGGGGAAGTAGCAAAACCATCATATTATCATGCCATAAGGCCAAGCAGACAAAAACTTATGTGTTGTCAAGAGTGCCAAAATCCTACCTCATTCAAAGGCAAACGGGCCTGTTAAAGCCTTTAGCTATAATTGGATTAGGCAAAACTAAAGTGCGGTCATCGCATAGCGTTGTGTTTCTCTTCTCCTCTTGAACATTTTTCCAGTTACCCAAATGTGCACAAATTGGTATAAATAACAAGCATTTACTGTGAACTTAACTTGCAAGAAGTGAGAGATAATTAATCTCCGTACTTACACCTTTCGGCTTTGGTCAAGCCAACTTCCAATTTAATCAGATGAGAATAAATAGTGCTTTCTATAGAAATACATTATATGTTGCAATGCAGGAATTACTCAAGGAAGGATGAAGTTAATGGGGGCCTATATTAAGTGCAATGCAATATACACTGAGTGAGTATGCCATGCTGTGCTGTATGTATACATGCCATGGCGTGAGTGTGCTATTTTATTAATGTGTGTGTGCCATGCATGTACTACTATTAATATTATATACTATTATGGTGTACTATATTAGCACATTAGCAACTATTGCACCAAAAAACACCTTAAAAGTGCTTTAAATATGATGATTAATGACATTCATTGTCACAAAAGTTGAAGTGCTGCCCAAATTCAGAGAGCACTTGTTTTGTCATAAAAAATTCACAATATGTAATTACTTGTATCGTATTGGTGGAGTTTTCACTGGATTAAACCAAAGGGGTGGAGTGGGATTAAACTAAGTAGAGTTGACAACCATGACTCCAATATTGTTTCCAGTTTATTTCAATCGCATCAATAAAGTTGTGATTATTTACTGGAGTAAGTGTCAGTGTCACATCCGTCTATCAGGTACCTTGAGCATTTCACAAGAATAATTAAGTACTTAAGCGTACTTGAGTAAGTCTCAAGGGTTTGTCAAGATAATTTCAAGTATTATTCGAGTAAAGTTGAAGGAAAAATTGAGTAAAAATCAATTACTTTGGTGTTTTTTAGGTATGGAAAAGGTGCCAATTTTCAGAAGTTTTTCAAGTGTACCTCAGGTGCACTTCAGATAATATATTTTCTCTTGATGATTTCACGTTTACCTCTTACCTGAATTTTATATGAAATTTTCCTAATTATTACCTGATTTTCACAGAATCTAGCAAATATTCCGGTAAAAATTCTGGTAAGAATCAAGTAAAAATATGTAAAATTCAGGTAAATCGGAGATTATCAGAAAAAAGTGGAGTACCTGAAGTGCCCTCGAGGTACATTTGACCAACTCTTGAAAATCTGCACTTGCGTTCTATGTGAAAAACACTTGAGTACTTGATTTATACTCAATTTTTCCTCGACTTTCACCTGTATCTCAACTTTTACTTGAATAATCTTTTAAATTATCTTGAAAAGCTTTTGAGAATATCTCAAGTATGTTTCAAGCGCACTTCAGGTACTTGTTATTCTTGAGAAATACTCAAGTTACTTGATAGACAGATGTGATACTTGCACCATGGATTGAGTTTTGTAAATACTCTATGACAGTGCAAACCACTCATACCTCAATCATGCCTCTATCGTGGTATTGGTGATAAAACAATAATTGGCCTACAATGAATATACAAAAATATTTTTTACGTTTTAGGTTTGCACATATAGTTTCTAATTGGTTTCTAATTGATATTGCATTCGCAACGAAATGCTTAACTGTGGCACATTGTCAGAACGTTGTGCTATCACAGCTGACTGCGACTGATGTGAGAAAACATTGCATTCAGACATTACATTCAGTCAGAAAAAAAATTCTTGTGAATTGTACAGTGACCGCATTGACACTACGGAAATTACAGTTGGAAATTACACTTATTATGGCTATATAACTATTGTTTATATATAGTTATATATATATATAACTATATATAACTGTTGTTTTACTAAATTAGTTCCCAATTGGCAATTCAAATGTATGTTTTTTTCAAATAAACTAAAACCAACCCTCTCAGAGGAGACTGGTTATCTGATATGATAATGATGAATGAGTTTCGAAAACTTAATTTATGAAAAGGAAATATAATGCAGTATCTATAAGTCAAATTGAAGGTACAATCAAGTCACATTAAATAGAGGAAAATGTGAATATTGAATCAAATCAAATATTGCAATAAATTTATACCCCTGCCCCTGCCCCTCCCCAGATCTTGAATAAGGCCTGGGGGCTTGACGCTTTGGTTATTTACACCATACCATAACTCTCGCCTTGCTCAATTACAGGAGTACTGCTCTTGTATTCTTATGTACAGGCTGGTGGACTTTGCAGGACTTTTATATACATGTAATTACTTACTTACTTACTACCATTCCCTGCCTATCTTTGTGATGTTATTGTTTACCTTTTAATGCTAGCCACGCCCACTAATTTCAGTATATATAGAACCTTTTGCTCACAGTGGGCATCATTCATTTTTAGCTTGTTGTAAGGGACACATGTCTCTTTTTTATATGTACTTGGTGACCGTGATAAACCTTTATTTTCTTAACTTTGTAACTATTATTATATCTGCCTTTTGCTGTAATGCTTGTGTCAGCCCAGCCCTCCCCCTTGCCCTCTACTAACCCATTAGACCACACCTCACCTCCGACCCCTCCCAGGTCGGACTTAGCCAACTCCCTAAAGTAAATACAGTCCACTTGCCTTCCCCCTTCCCTCCACTCTCCCATTATTGCCTCGGCTCCATAATAATCTTCCCTCCACCCTTCCAGTGGGGCAAAATGATTACAATATTTTGTGAATCACTGCATCCTTGGTGACTTGTTATCAGTGTTAGTTGGCTACTTGACCAAATGGATGGATAGTTGCGGTAGTCACATTACTGACTTTCTATTGTAGTGCTGTCTGCCATGATCAGAGGAGCTGATAATGGTGATAGCTTTGTCGTAAAGGACTACTCTGAGGATCAAGTGGATGACATCATTACCAAGTTTATATCCTCTCTGTAGATGACATCATTGCATAATGTAATGACATCACCACACCATTTGATAGCAACATTACGCACCGTAACAACATCATTACACCATTTGATGATGTTATTGCATATTGTAATGACATCACCACACCGAATGATGAGATCATTGCGCAATGCGATTACATCTCTGCACTATTTCATGAGAACATTGCACACACCACTCTGTAATGACATTACCACATCATTTGAAGACATCATTGACCAATTTAAACATTTGATGACATTAGTACAGTAGGACACACAATTCCAAAGGCGCTGACGTACGGGTATATTAATATAATATTGCTATAACGTTACAATAATTCACTACCCAGTTTTGTTTACTACACAATTTGGTGACATCACTTTGGAATTTGATGACAGTACTATAGTGTTTAATGTTTAAAGTAAAGTTTTTACTCAATTTGATAACACAATAGCCTAATATTATATTTTTGACCTGTAATTCATATTTAAATATGTCCGCTTTTAGGGGTATTGCTATTTCTATTTAGGATGTCATGGCCAGTGTTACATTTTCTAACTATACCGTATTCTCGCGGCACTGGGACGTGCGCCTTATAGGTGGGTGTGCCCTCTATCATGAGGTTCACTTCATCATTAAGACATGCGTCTAAAGAGTGAGATCTTTATTTTTATTTAATAGGGTGCCTTATATAATGAGAGTTTTATAAATTAATAACGAGTGTGCCTTATAAGGTGAAGGTCACATTCAACAGTTGGAGCCAGAACAACAGGCAAAGTGTGAATAATAGAGTTATCTTCCCCTAAAAGATAAGATGGAATTGATAGTGAGGTAAGATAACTCTATGGGGTGAATAGCAAGGTGAAAGCATTTCAGACTAGCTGACATAGACCTCTTTCACCCAAAAGTTGAGTGTATGTGCTCATGACATTGAGAAAAATGGAGGTCATTTAGCATGACATTTGATGAGAAGGGATGAGAGCAGCCAAAGGCAAATGTCATTCTCTGTTGGTGAATTGGTGTTTGTATTATTTATGGATTTCAAGCATGTATAAGAGGGTGTGCCCTCAAAGTGAGAGACAGTAGAAGACACATGTACGTTGCAAGTGAAGTGCGTCTTATAAGTGAATGTACAACCAGTGTGCCATATAAATTGTGAGATTTTTTCAAATATAAAGAATCCACTCTCACCTATAAGACGCGCATACCAGTGCCGTGAGAATACGGTATTTAGTTGATTCGTGTTTTTGAGGTAGTGCAACTCTAAAAAATACTTTGTTGGTAAAAATTAACAATGATACCCTGATAAAAGCAATTAATATGAATAACCCGGTTCTGTCTAATGCAATGCAATGCAATGCAGTTCTGTCTAATGCAATGCTGGCCACCAACAGCATTGGCCAGCATTGAGCTGATAGGCCCATGCTCAGATTCTATTGGATTACCACAAACCATTTGTAAACTACAATTTTAATTGCATTGAAAATGGAGCAGTTTATTCGGGAGTGGCTTGACTAGATGTCGTGCTGTTTTTCCATTTCAACAGAGTATAGCTATTATTATTAGACAATGCCTCTTAAAGCCGCGCAACTTTGCATACTTTGAGAGATGGTTAGCAGACTGAAAGAAAACTGAAAGCAATAGAGTTGTCTTCTCATTCCCGCCAAAATGCCTAACCTCACTATAAAAATTATATGTCAAGCTGTGCAGAAAAACCACCTTACTGCATCTAATCGTGCTCATTTTATGTTTAACTGAATTACATAAACATGCATTTCTAACTTTTTTTCATCTGTTGTTTCCAAGGTGAGTTGCAAGGGGAGATGCAAGGCTCCCCTTGCATCTCCAAGGTGAGATGCAAGGCTCCACGTATTAGCAAAGTCCTTTCACTTGCAGTACATTTAGCTGAGAGTAAACAACTCCTCTCTGCCACAATTTGAAAGTAAAATATTTGGTTTGCTTCTTAGAAATAATTTATAGTGTGTAAAATAATCCAAGTATGGTACGCAATTTTTGTGTGGATGGGAATAACAGTAAGTTAACATTATTTTATTATATATTTGCAAGTTATTATATTATGCAAGCGATGACCTCCTTAAACAAGGATGGTTACAACATGCCGTTGAGCTCAATCAGGCAGCCAGCAGTTGTTCATTTCTACATGATGAGTTGAACACTTGAGGTACTACGTGTGCCATTTCTACACACAGCATAGAATGAAAGCTATTTCAGTCTGCTGTTAATATGAATACTATGAATGTGTCTTAAATTACTCACCGTCAGCAAGCTAATATCTAACACTTGGAAATTCCCTAGTGGCAAATTATTATCGCAAACTGAGCGTCATCTTAATTGATAACCCCTGAGTAACATAAACTTCATTCTATCTTTTATTAAATTGTTTAGCAGAACATCACTTCACACGAGTCTGAATTCATGTTGAAGATGCAGCAGGGAGATTATGTTGGCTATGACACTATGGAGCGAGAGATTAGCATTCCTAAGTTACCAGACTTTATCAGTCGCAAAGAGGAGACAAATGGTAACAATTATCATCACCAATCCATTGCTGGTGCAGTACCAACTCCAGCAGCTCGGGCAAAAACAGCTCTACATGGTGCTTACAACATACAACCACCTCCTAACATAAAAAGAGAAGATTGTGACAGCAGTACAGAGTCAGCAGACACACCGGCATCTCGGACAGAGAGCTCGCCATCTGGGGACGAGGCTATGGATATGACTAATCTAAAATCAGGATCTACTGCACATCTGCATACTAAACATAGCAGGCATGCTGCTGCTCGATATGACATAGCACCTGCTCACCCCACTCACCATAGCTATACTATATATGAGGAGACAAGTGATCTCTCCGGCAATGAATCAGGTGCTACAATCAATCAGACTTGTATGACTGGCCAATCTGACTCGGCCAGCCAATCTAGTGATGATGGTAAGTTCTAAGTTGGTTTATTTAAACTCCGAATTCCAACCCATTTGAATGGAAGCCTAATTTTAGACACACAACTGTCAGCTTAAGATGCAGTTATTCTGTACACGTACTTAACTGCTGGAGAACCAAAATGAGATCGAGTTAATGTTGTTATATTTATGGTTGCATTATAATTAATAAAGTCCATTTGTGTAAAGTACAGTTTTGTGTTGAGTAGGTTTGTGCTGCCATATCAATACTCTGTGTGATTGTGAAATGTCTGAAATGCTGTCAATGGTATGTATAGCAATTGCTGGTGGGTTGGCATGATGCCGACTCATTTGCAATGAGAGCCCTGAAATATGTCTATAAATATATATAGGCCTACATATATATATAGTAAGTTGTATAAAATGGAATTGAAAAGGATTTCATTTGCATTGCAAAGTACTTTTATAATAAAAGCAACTATTATAACAGATCAAATACAGCATATATAATTATATATTATGTGTATATATATTCTTGTATATTTATATCTCTAAGGAATGTCCTTATCATGATTGCAACATTATAAGGCATGTAATCTCTCCTCACATTATGTGGGTATAATTGTAATACTATACTAGTCTAGTGATTCTCAAAGTTATTTGACAACAAATGGACATTTGTTGGAAACCAGATCTCTCCTCTTTCAACAAATACCGTCTAATTCTAAATCTAAAATTCCTGCACATGTTAGTGTCAGTATACAAGCACACCCAGTGTTCTATATCAAAGTCATGTATGTTTGAAACTAAACCAAAACACTCAAAAGAATAATTTTAAAATTATACACTTGCCAGAAATCGAAGGCAGCACTGTCTAACTGAGCCCCTTTGAATGACAGCTCCATTTCTCTTTTCTGTACCTACAACAGTACTAATCATTAATTTTATACAATAAACTATTTCTGTGGTATTTGAGTTGTGTAATTTAAACAGAAATTATTTTTTCTTTTAACTTAGAAAGATGATTTTTGCCTAAGTGATGCTTTTTGCCTCTTTTTGCATTGTGAACAATTTGAGGGACAAGTTGAGTAATATTTATCAACCGCTTTTCTCTTACACATAAGCTTTATAGTTTATTGCACTTTCAATCATTAAATTTCAAGATCAATATGGCAGAATTATTTGTAAATAAATAAGCTTGAAAAGTGATAATATTAAAACTTGTGGGAACCATTGTTTTACAGTTTCAAATATAAATGAAAAAAAATCAACAACAGGTCTTTGGTGATGGTTTACGGCTTCGTTTTGTTTTTCCAAAACTTTATTATGTTCTAATTATGTCTTGCCTCAATTTTCATTGTTGTTATTTGATGCTGTACATGCAGATTCACTAAGTGGCGTAAGCGTGGATTCTCTTGTCCACAGCAACTCTTTGCAGTCATTTGGCTCATCTGTAGATTTATTGGAACACCATGTCGATGACAGCGGCCTCGGACAAGTGGAGTACACACTTCTATATCACAGGTAATTAGACATAAGACACTCCTTTATAAGATGGTAGGCTTAATAAATCTATTAGAAGAAGAAAATGTGACATTTGACATTTAGGAAAGTGGAACCCTCAAGAGTCCCCCAAGAGCTTACTAATTATATTCTTATCAATATGTCACAAAGTAATTAACTGTTGCTGCCCAGATGCATATACAAAATTGAAATTGGATACAAAATTGATAAAAAATTTATGAAGCCAAGTAAAAGTTTGATGGAAAATTAATATGTATGTAATCCAGCAAACCTTCTGTTTTAACCTTCCGTTTAAACAAAATCATGTACTGGTATATAAACATGTGTATGGATTTGAAACAGGGACGGTTTTAGAAAACAGCTAAGGGGAGCCATCCTCTATCGGCAAATCTATAGACTGTAAATCTACGTCTTCAATTTCATCTGATAGTCACAGGTAACTATTTTCTGTTTGTAAATTCAGGCTCATACTCAGACTGAAACTCCAAAATTCGAAATTGTCCTCTTTATAGGGGGATAAATACTTTTTTTTCGTAATAGTTTTAGTTGGGAATGTTGCTTCAGTTTTTTTCTTGTAAGGAAGGGGGAGCCATATCTTCTTGGGCACCCTCCCTAAACCCGCTCTTGATTTTAAATATACATGTACATTCCAAAGGCTGAAATAAAATAATTCTGTACAATTTCTGTTCAGTTTGGTCACCTTGACCTTAGCTTATATGTTAGGTTTGGAGCTTTGGGTTGGGGTTTTAGAGGTGACACACTGGCAATGTGGAACTTAGTCTGAGGAGTGCCAACCGAGCTGAAAATAAATTTTACAAAAAATTTCTAATATAGTGTGCAGAATTTAACGGGCTTGCCGACTGTCACTCCCTAGTCACTGTGCAAACGGTTATTAGAGCATGTTCTCAATGTTTGTATTTCATTGCTTATTCAGAGAGGCTAGTCAGTTGGTACTACACATCATACAAGCTAAGAACCTAGAGTTGCCATGCAACCCCAGTGGAGACCTTCCAGATACCTTCATCAAAACCTTTGCCGCTGACTGCCATGATCATGACCCTAAGAAGCAAACTAAAGTATGTCTTGGAAACACGGTAGAAATATTACAAAAGCATGGTCCATAGTCGGAAATCAGACAGAACACTTAGTTTGATTTCCCAGCCTGTTGAGGTGGTGAGGTGAGGGGATGCATGAGGAAAGTGTATATTTTTCCTGAATCCTTGCAAAATCTCCTTATGCCCGCAAGAGACTAGGAAACTCAGTCGCTGCAAAGTTGATTGCTGAGTAGAGGTTTGGCAAATTTATATACATGTAATTATGCAGCACATTGTTATAGTTATATTATGTTGTATATTTAGCAAAAAGTGTATTAGTACAATAAATATGTATTATATGCAAATTATACATGTACAACTTTTGCATAATACTTGGCAGCATCAAAAATTTACAGCTTAGCATACATTATTTTGGTTCTGCAGGTATGCCAAACTGGGTATGCCAAATTACGATCCTATATTATAGACTTCTAGGAGCAGACATCAGTGTGTACATTATTGATCTCTTTACAATCAAGTTTGTTTGACTATCATCCCATTAAGCAGCAAAGCAACATACTTTCATAAAAACAAGATTTGATTAGAGGGTGTTAAATTTTCATGAACTTAGCAAACAAAATATACACACTTGGTTTGAGGTTGTCTTCTCAACTTAAGTAGCTATAAAAAAAAATCCAAATTTTTAACAGATAACAGTCAGTTACCATTGATATATATGGTAATAGGTATGTTCACGGAGAAGTTAGTTTAGTTCATGACCAGTTAGTAGTTAGTACATGCAATGATATTTTGCTACTATATTTGTAGATATGCAAAGCTACTGCCAACCCAATATTCAAAGAGAATTTTATATTTCGAATCGATTTCAATGAGTTCTATACAGCATCCATTACATTACAAGTCTTCTCAAGAGATCAATATGCCAGGCAAAAACTGCTCGGTGAAATCTGTATAGCACTACTACCCTTATGTTGTACAGAAAACTACAGAACTTGGTCTAACATTCTGGACTATGATCATCAGGTTTGTGATGAGACTGAGAGCCACTTATATTACCAGTTTTTGTGTTTGCAGGAACATGGCAAAAACTAAGCCGTTGATAAAATCATAGGGTTACAATGAATGCTTTGGAAATTATAGGGTTACAATGAATGTTTGAATCTATAAAAATGTAATACAAAAATATTTCAATTACCTGTAGATATAATGTGACTAAATCGGACAACAAAGTTATATTTCATAAAATAAATATTTCATAAAAGACGAGTTTAGTATTTAGTGGTAAACTTTACATTAGCACATCTTCAATCTTCCCGGTAAAAGAGAGAAGCACTAATGAAATGACAATGATAATATAGAGAGCAAGCCTGCTAGTAGCTGGCAGTGTGAGCACTCATGCTAGTCTGTCCACCAGACTCTCTCAACACAGATCAGTTGCTTTAGTCTGACAAGAGGGTGATAACTCCTCACTCAGTGTCTGGGACATGGAGGTAGAAGTTTTTCTACCTCCATGGTCTGGGAGAGCATGATAGCCAGGCTGCACTTGCACCACTGCTAGGATTCGCTGAGCAGGATCAATCTGGTCGAGATTTGATAGAAAACTATGTAATGGTGCTGCAATTCGATTTTTGCATTCATTATACACACATCAATATAATAATGGTGTTTTACTGTGAGACATTGACAAGTAATTTTGTTATCCACAAGAGTTAGTTAACTCTTGTGGCTGACAGGACATTATTGACTTATAGACATCGTGCTCATCTCACTTCGTCTCTAATAATATCAATCTAATTATAGCTGTGAGCTCAGACAAAGCAAAAATAATGGCAATTAGTGAGAGATTAGAAAATTATTATGTGCATGTGTAAACTTGCAGTTACGGTTTGCAGCTGCTGAAGCGAAAGAAAATCAACCATGGTGCTGCTTCACGATTATTAGAAATCGCCTGTCCTGAGTAGGCTAGATGGAAAATCATCAGTTTTATTGAAATACTGACTTAGCTAGCGTGGAGTAGCTAGCGTTGAGTAGTGGATAAATCAACCTCTTGCTTACCATGCAGAAGACTGCAGGTTTGATCCTCGGCAACTCCTTGATAAGAGAAAATCTATTTTTCTCTAGCTCTCAACAGTCCTAGCAAGTCCTTTTATTCCCCTCCCGGGAGGGGAATAAAACTTTTATTCCGGGAGGTGAATAATACTCCTTGGTCCTAGTGTGTGGATTAGCGACAGAAAGTACATCCGGTTGTAAAAAAAACCTGTAACGCCAGCTACCTAGTCACTGTTCTAGGTAGCAACTGGCCTGCATCTACTGAAAGTGAACACAAGCCTACCTGAAAAATACTGACTAAGCACCTATGTGTCTTATAAAAGGCTAAATACTTTTTATAATTATAATTATACTTTTCATATACTATATACAGAGGTTACAAAATTTTTATTCCATTGCCATGCAGTGGTATATGTATGCCTGCCTCTAGCTGTGAGTTGGCAGTTGTTATTCAGTATCATGCTATCTAACTAATGTACAATGACAATGATTCATCTCAATATTGCTTAGAATGAACACAGAACTTCCATTAGATGCTTGACACTCAAACCAAAATGTTTGCCAGAAGTGTTACGGTGGAAATATAGTTGTACTTGTGCCGCCTCAAAAGATTGTACTATTATATGATGACTTGTATGCTGTAGCCTCTGGGCTCTTGTGCAGAAGTAAAGGTTGGCTTACTATACAATCATTCAACAGAAGAACTCACTGTTCTGCCAACGGAGTTGAGGTCACTAAAGCTAGAATTTTCTCCTGTTTACACTACCAAAGGTATCGTGGATTCCATGAACACAGTTAGCTAGTTGAGTAGAGTTTGGATAAAGAATGAAGATTAATAATAAAGAAATAATTGAATAAACATTGATAAATATAATTAGTTGCAAATAGAAAAATATTAATAACACTCTCTCGAACTGTTCATACGAAAGCATTTTTCCCAATAATTATTACAACGCGTGTACTGTGCATTATATACTACATGCAAATATCCTTGCTAAAATCCTTATTCTATACTATTTTATACTGTCCAATTATAGATTTATGCAGCGCATCTATTTTTCCTAGTATCTGGGGCAAACAGCATCTTTTATCTCACCATTAATTCACATGACAATAAATTTTATCATATAAAAATGGCTGCACAGCCTATAAATTATTTCAAGAGCTCGGCGTGCCTATATAATGACTCACAAACAAAGCTACCTGGGAATAATTCGCACCAATCACTTTCTAATCATTGTCCTTACATTCCACTACCAACCTGCCAATTCACTCTGATTTTCTCTCTCCCTCCCTCAATAGTGATTGATAGTAAGTGCTACGGGTAATCTTAAAATATTGTTTTTATATTCAATGCTGTAATATATGAGGGAGTTGTTCTCTCTCTCTCAGCAACTAGTATACTAGGTAAACAATTCTTTCAGAGAGAGAACAGCTCCACCTATATTTTTTTTGCATGTGGCTACGATTACACTAGGTGCACCCAAGGATTTGGAGGATACCATAGATGAGGAGCCAAGGAATCCTCTAACTGTAACTCCTTAGTGTACCTAGACACTCATTTATGGCAGCATACAGTCATGGCAGCATACAGTCATGGTTAAAAGTAACATCTCAGCAGCCCCCAACTCTTTCCTGTGCTACTACTCATCTTGATAACAATAAATTATCATGTATACTTTGAATAAATTTCAATCCAAATTTCAATATAACATAATGAAATATTGATAATGTTATAGCTGTTTCTCAGTAGGTTATTCCTTAGATACATGTGCATCTACATGTAGATGCGTATTAGTACATGAACATGGATGCGGTATTAGTATCTCTCCCAAGCATTAAAGAGGTTTACTGGAATATAAAATGCTATCCGACATATTGGCATCAATGTTTCATAATATCGCATATGGTTTTAGAAATATATTTGGCTGTGACTCTATTAACTGAACCAAATCATCCAAAAGCTAAGAAAAAGACGATCAATCGCTCTATAACATCATCGTGCCATACCGCTTTCATAGGAACTAACGCCCTGACGTTTCACCATCTGCATAATACCACTATTCACGTGAGTACACAACTCATATTATCTGATATTATATAATATACGTGTTAAATTGATACATGTATATATGAAGTTAAAGTCTATCCAGGTCTTAATTTGGCCAGCAAAAGGCCAAAGCTTATCCCAGTTTCTATGAGATTAAACGACTGGGAGTACAAGACTCCCCTGTACAGGATGTCAGTCAGATGCACGTTAACTCCCCAGCTAATGCCAGTATTCATTTGCAGCTGAGTCGACTGAAGCAATGTGAAAGTTAGATCCTTGCTCAAGGGATACCGGGCAGCGAATCGAAATCTGGTCAGGAGTCGATTCCTTTGGCTTCTGCTATGAGTGCTTCACATAATATACATGTAGCTTCTCTATTATTGATTATGATTATTGATCCCTATTAGGAAATTATTGGTAGTCGGATGGTCAGCGGTTAAGTAAGCCATCATCTTGAATCAGCGGCATAAGCACACCTATCAACTATTGTGAATTGGTTGGTTTTGTTTGTGAATATTGCTTGTGGATGGTGGATTGGTGATGACTTGCGGGTTAATAGAGCAAGGCTAGATAGAGACTTGAAAGTGGCGAAGGTGGTTTTACATGGTAGGTTTTGACCCAAGTGACTCTTTTTGGTACTTGCCCAGTGGTCATAACGGACAACTAAATGACCTTGGTCTAGGTCACTTTATCGGTTTGCGTGAGGATAAACTTTAATTTTGTGAATTTTGTGATAATAGGTTTTTATTTGATAGGAATATATATCTTCGCAGATAAATATTTATTACTATTACTTTTCGATCATCATAGTAGCTGACTTGATGTTGTTACAGGAGACCAAGCTGCTGATAGAACTATGTGAGGAACACCCAGACAAGTCACATGACACAATTGGCTACGCAATACTGGGAGCAGGCACAACTGATACAGAGTATGGACACTGGCTACTCATGGACAGTAATGCTAGCCTAACTCATCCACCTGAACAAGATGTCGCCATGTGGCATAACATCCATTGTAAACCTGTACGAAGCAAATATAAACCTCCCCATTTTAATCTGAGGTGACCAACAGGTTATTTGTTTGTAAACATTCTCATTCATGGGTCTTAGCAATTTATGTCAACTCAAATTTCTACAGTGTTCATATATTGCGTATAACTTACTAGGGATTAATAGTAATTTTTCTTAGTGCACCCAGAATCTAACATCTGATTTTACATTATTTGGTGGTATGTTTAATTAAAATGATCAAAGTGTGTTGATTCTACTATTATATTATACCTAATTTTTGAAAACTAAATGGCAACGTCATTTATACCTCATATATTGCAATTAGTTATGAGCTCATGTAAGATATACCTATCTTGTAAATACAATACTCATCTGATAACACAAATCCCATGTAGATATATATACAAACCTTCTGCTACTGCTATGGATCCTAAGAGTGCAATTATTTATGGGCAGGCAATTTTTTCCTGTCATACCTGTGAAGTGTGAATATGCTATACTCTGAACATAAGATTTTCCTGATTAATACGATCATATCAGTGTAGGCATATATATATTAGCCTAATATTGATTGCATGTATATGTGAATAATATAATATTAACTAGAAATGATACAATCATGGACCACGACGGTCGGAAGGGGAAACTGTCATTAATGGTAGTGAAAGATAATGA
>JAOQGN010312383.1:0-14894 GCA_027564295.1 Himantozoum antarcticum
AGTAAGCATGTTTCCACCAGTATTGGAAAACTCTTCCTAAGAATCATCGATGAAGAGTTTAGTGCCAACCACATATTCTCCTATTTACACCTCAAGCCAAAATACTCCTATTTACACCTCACTGTCACACCATGCTCGAGCTTACAATCCTATCCTATCCTTAGCAGCCCTCATGCTACATGTACATGATGATGTTCTGACAATTGGCATGATAACAAAGAATAGCAGTCCTCTGGCAGAGGCCAAACAAAAATATGTTTATTAGCCTCCTGGAGAAATTCAGAAAAGGATTAATAGGAAGTTACAGTAGATATGTTATGTACCGTCACATCGACGGCACAAATTAATGTGACCACATGGACAGTCAACACACAGCTGAACTTGAAATAAGAGTATATGCATGTAATCATGCTACCCTTTATCACTGAACAGATTTCCCAATTTTTGACTCATATTTTGATGATTTTATAATAAATTTGAAAAATGTATTCCTTCTCACTGCAATCTCAGTAACAACCAGAACCACCCTTTTTTATGATAACAGTATATATCACTTTGCATTCACTGACAGCAAAACTAACCCCTAAAATATGGGTTTAAGGCCGAGCCCTGTGGATAGGTCGTGAGAATTCCCACCACCTATCTGTCTGCCCGACGTTTCTCCCCCAATTGGGCCATAGAGGCAGGGCTAGGGAGGGGGAGAGAGTATTTGGAGCACAAACTGCCCATAGTTGTTTATTAAAGATGAAGTTGAATGCAACCTTGGGTAGCAAACGCTGTATGCCATGCCACCCGATAAACAAAATCATAAAAAAACAACGGGGATTTTTATGAGGAGTCGCGTTTTGTAACGATTGCAATCAAGGCTAAGCTGAATGTAAAGTGAAAAGAAGAAAGTTAAATGAAAGCCTCAAAAGTTTGGAGTTAGCTTCTCTATGTTAATTGTGGGAATACAACTCCTGCATTTTGATCAAATTGGGAAATATATGGGAAAACTAATCAACGTCCAATGAGTTTTGTTATCCTAGGTTTTGTTATCACATGCATAGAGTTATGGGGATTACTGTATGATCACATATACGCACAAAAAAGGGCATATCAATGGATAGGCGGAAACAGCACGGGCTATATATTTTCCTGCTAGTAGCAGAACGTTGAGAGCTGGGCATGGTCGGAGTTGGAATAAATAGTTTTACTCTTCAGCACCGAGCAGTAACTACGAATAATAACGCATCTGTATGCAGTGACCACAGTAGACCACACTTCAAGATTGTGAAAGATTTATACAGTGAAGTATTGCTATAAGTACAAGGCTACAAGCATAGTAATAGTATGCAAATATTGAGTTTGACTTTTGAGAAGAGCGTTGACTATATAGTATATTGTATTGAGCTGTTCACAATTGAATTGAAAGTACTACTATGATTTTAGACAGAACAAAAATCAGCTGTTCACCACTCACCATCTCCCACACTTTCAATTTCAAGCTATTTCCACAATGCAGAACATCTATCGAAAGTGTAATCTCAACACAACTGAACACAATAGCAGATTTATACTACTAAGTACTAGTATTATTATTCTCTCTAGTCGCTAACTTTGTCTCTACTCTCAACTCAGTCTCTACTCTCTATTGCATTTTCTGCTATTCTGTCTTTTCAGATTAATATTTTCTTGCAACAGTAGGTTGGAGTATCAGTGCTGGCACTGCTTCAACACAAGGTAAAAGAGTTGGGTATCATAAAATAATGCTCAAGCTTGGTGGGTATCAGGCACTACAAGCTGGACTTGGACTGCATTCTAATAATGCTCATATTTATCTATCTTTAATTTTGCTCACGGTAGGTTATTTCGATTTTAATTTACAAATGATCGCGGCTTCGCCATATCAAGACAGCCTAGATCATCATGATGAATTTAATTTAGGAGGGAGTAAATTACATAGAACATTCCCAGAAGGTCTGGACACTGGAGAGGATGCCAAAGTGTATATAAAAACAATGGTTATGGACAAATACTCTCAAAGCGGAATGTTGAAGGAATATTCGTTGAACAATATTCAAGATTTGCACGAATTGCAACACAGGATAACACAATTTAATAGTACAATATCAATGACGATTATAACACGTTCTAGTCCACCAATGGTGCTTTATTTACATAGAAATAAACTGATAATCACGAAAACATTTTATCGAAAATATTTTTCAAAATCTGGCAAACCCATAGTGAAGTATGCTGGAGATGAGGATATAGCTCTTTCTTTCTGTTATTTTACTGGAAAAGTTTTAGAAAATCCTGATTCTGTAGTTTCACTCAGCATTTGCGATGGTGTGAAAGGCTTTGTTGAGTTACCTGACAAAATCTATTCAATAAATCCAGTTTTTACCGATTCAACTCTGCGACATATCTGGAATACACGGAGCCAGGACAACCTAGATGATAAAGAGAACAGTGATATGAAGTGTGGCACTGATAGCACTTTCAGTGACAGCGATGAACTTTATTCTGATTATCGTAGACGCTATAAACGTCAGTTTCGTCGAGAATTCAAACTACCAGCAGGTTCGACATCAAACACCAGATTTGTTGAAGTTTATGTAGTGATGGACCGTGGCCTATATCGTAGATCAGGTTCCATAGATGCAACTGTGGCGAGAGCAGTTCAGATAATGAATTATGCTAGTGCACTGTACCAACAGTTAGATATTTATTTAGCATTAATTGCGGTAGAAATATGGAATGATGGAAACAAGATCAACTACCCTACAGTGAATGGTTCATCGGAGTATGACTCTAACAGAATTCTATCATTGTTTAATAAATATCGTAAATTTAAGATAAATTGGGTTACAGACAACGACAGCGCACAGTTATTTTCTTCGGAAAAATTTAGTGGGGGTACAATTGGCAGAGGTTCAACTAATGGCATGTGCACTCAAGACTACGGTAGTGGATTAACATATGATGGAATTGAAAACGATTACTTAAGACCTGCAACCACAATGGCACATGAACTGGGACACACTCTTGGCATGCTTCATAGCGACGATGACATATTTCCAACTGAGAAATGTGCATGTAGAGATCCTGCTCAGCCGGAACTTGAGCGTTGTATTATGTATTCCACTAGCAGCCGTAAGTATGAATATAATTGTAAATAATAATGTAGAGATGAGTATCTCTTTACTTGACTACTGAGTAATGGACCGTGCACAGTATTCATAGATACAGTAATTTTAGCTAGTGATGAATTATGAATAGTGAATGAAATTTGAAATTGAGGCATGAGTATGCCAAAGATGCTGCTGTATGACTATAACATACTCACTGTAGGGATGATGTTGAATGATTATCTAGGCTCCTAGGATAGTTACTAGTAAACAACATCTGTTGATAAAACATTACCGTGGAGAGTTCAGGCAGTTTAATATCACTCTAGTAACTAGTAAATCACAGGTGATTTGTAAACATTTCTATTCTTTTCATCAGTCATCTCATATTTATATTATGCTTCAGTTTACAGAAAATACCTTAAATGGTCTCCATGTAACAGAGAGAGGCTGAAAAAACTCTTCAAAGATGGAAACAGGGACCATTGCCTTAAAAATGTGCCACAACAGTTACAGAAAGTGAACGATAGCCCAATATGTGGTAACTACTTTGTAGAAACAGGTGAGATATTCAAGAGCCTACTGAAAACTGAGACACAGGTCATCATTGGCCATTCATTGATGAGCATTCATCAAGGTCGTTATGTTGGTGGTTTGGGTTTGGCGGTTAGTAAATAAAAGATTCTTAGACGACCTGGGTTTCTGTAGGCTATTCAGTTATGTGACATTCAAGAGTCTACTGACACTATTATTTTGGTATCAAAGGTTGTCAGTTGAATTAAGGCCTGGGCATACTACATATCAAAGTTGGCAGTGACGTCAGCGGTAATATTAGCTTTGTAGCGATCAGCCAATGATCATTTGATCTGCGAGTCAACGTCTGTCAGTCTGTCAAAGTTTAATTCCTCCCACATCCCCACAATTAACTCCCACATCAAATTATCATTGGGTGATCACTACAACATCAACATTAACACATTATCGCTAACGCACCAGATACTTTGATGCATCATGTGGCCAGGCCTTTAGTGTAGCTTCTCATAGCCATCTCAATCACACCCAGGCCCCAGGGCAATGAATAACTACTAAACTATATAACTTTTAAACATGTAGAACCCAAAATTCTCTGTTCCTGCACATAACTGCTGAAACTCTCGTTGTGGGCAAGGATACTAGGAACACAGACTTATGCTTGCCTGCTATGTGCGCTAGATTGTTGGATAGATAAAAGGGGCCCGACACAATAGAGAAATTTCTCGTCTTTCTAATGGTGAAAACCCCACCTTTCTAACTTAATTAGAACTCCTTGGGGAACTCCCCCTATGAACATTTTATAGATATACAACCACTAAATTGTAGTTTTACAGTGTTTTGGACAAAATGGAATTTAAAAATGTAGGGTGTAAAATTGAGAATGTAGGGTGTAAAATTCTGAAAATGTAGACTATAAATACATTTCTTTTTATATACACCCCTGTTATATGCTAGGTTTACAATGCTACTTGATTGTATATGAAGTATGCTCTCTGATATTGTTATGGTGAATCACCAGCAGATTAATATCCTATTATAAACTAATAAACAAATAATAACTATGCTACCTTATTCAGTGTTAATCGCAATATTTCTAAAATATGATTATTGCACAGCCCTGCTTTCTGATATTTTTCTCAGATTTTCTTGGACAATTAAGTTTTTTGTGCATGCTATATCATAGCTATGAGTCAAGTTTTTTCTATAGGCTGTGTAGGGTGCTAACTGCTAACTGTAGGTTTACGTTCATTCGTTCCGCTGTCTGATTCACTAATAAGACATGCTGATAAATCAATAACTGCAGTATTTATCATCTGAATGAGGAGACCATTGATTGAATACTGATATCTAACTCGTATGCCAAGTGATATTTTTGCTGCTGAATGTTTACATATTTTTCAGTATAATAACTAACTTCACATCAAAATTATATTATCTAATATCAATTCAGTTGATGCTAGGTAGGCTAGGTAGGCTATATAGTTAACATGGCAACTCAACCTTATGACACATTTGGAACTAGGTTTGCATATTATTGCGGTGAAAGGTGTAAGCTTGTTCCTACTTCACCCGTCACCGCACTGGTCTGTTTGAGCACTGCTTGGTGACTTGCTGCTGTGTGTCAAAGGGGTGAAAGGAGGGCTATGATATGGGATATAGCTAGCCTGTTCCCGGCTATTTAGCGATGGAAGGGACTGGGAACAGGCTAGGATAGAGCATCAGCACACTGTGGTTGTTGAGCTGAGTTCATTATCCTATGCTTAGTTGCTAGTTACTGTTCATTATCTATGCTAGCAGCATCAAGGGCAATTAATAGGCTTAATAGGGTTAATGCTATCTGATTATGAAAGCTGTAATAATAGTGTTGTAAAATGCAAATAAATTTGTTTCCATTCGATAACAAAGTTCTTAGATTTAAGGACCTTGAGTCATGAAATTGAGCCTGATCTTGAGTAGAATAATATATAATATTAACAATAATATACATGTACATGTATTTTATATATACAGCGCTAAATAAAGCAAGAGTTTCTTCTAAGCACTGTATGTACTAAAACTGACACTAGCAACTGAAAGTAAAGAAATGTCTTTTAAATTTGAATTTAAATGAGCAGCCTTTTGTAATAATATGGAATATTCATTATGTTATGATTTGTAATAGGTAATATGTAATAATATATACAATAATATATGTAATAATATAATTATGCAATGATATATGTAATAATATCATGTAATAAATAATATGTTGTTCCATCAGGAAATGATAACTACATTTCCTGTGAAAAGCAGCCATTTTATGGCTGCCAAACACTGCTTGAATGTATATTTACACCTGTGTCGTCTTACTATAACAGTCGTCTGATCGTCAGTGTCCGTGTGCATCTGGCTTCACAATCCTGGAAGACCGGGAGGTGGACTGTGTGAAGCAGGTATATGACCTTTGTAATGAGGGTCAAACCAGGAATCAGGCCGGCCAATGCCTAGATGATGCACAATGGAAGAGCTACTGTGAAGAGGAGGTAAGGGCACTTATAGAACAGTAATTATATAATAATTAATATATATTATTATATAATAATATAATATAAGGTCCGGGTTCTGTCCCATTTACGAGTTTTACTTTATTTTCTATTAAGTTACTATAGCAAAATTGTAAATTCATAATTATATTATATAACTATATAATAATCGTAATAATTATTTAAATAATATTATTAATATTATTTTATATGTAATAAGTATGAGGCGAGTCCTTTCCCAGGATCTGAGGTGTTCTGTACTTGATAAAGAAAAGGTATCAATATTATAACTTTAAGACCTTACTAAATATTTTTGTAGTTTAATATTACTATTATCGTTAAAATCATTGGTATAATTATTTTGATTATTGTCTGAGATCTATTGAGCGTTTCTGGTATGAACAAATATATAATTTTGGACCTCACTAATTGCTTGCAAGTCAATCAACAAAGTAACGGATGAAAATGGATTAATATGAGAAATTATTATAGCGATAATATTTCTTATATCTATTGCTTAATGTAATACAGGTATACAGTTGGAACATGATAAAATGTAGTACCGGAAATTGAATGAAATTGGATTTAAAAATGTAAATGAAATTTAAACTTTGAATAAATCTGTAAATTTCTCGCTATTATTTGAGCCTGTGGTGTTGTTGTTAGCTAACACCATTTAGTTGAATTTAGTTGAATTTTAAATATTTCTTAACTACCGAAATTTTATTATTTATTTACATCCTGAATTGAGATCTGAGAAAGAGAAATGAGGGCTTTTATTGACAAGGAATTAAGGATTTATCAATCGATTTCGAAATTTATTCTGGTTTTCATTGACCCCTGTACAACAACCATTTTAATAAAATATTTATTTCTATTATGTACAAATTTCCTGTGGATTTGATTGGAGTTGTGTTCCCCATACAATAAATAGAAGCACAACTCCAAATATTGATTAATTTAAACCCCATGTCATTTATGTAAGGCAATTATTTAATATACAAAGTAACAAAGCATTGTTATACAATTTAATATTATGATAGTGCGACCAGCCAATATTACATACATATTACATTACAATCTTCCCACTTATATTTGGTATTGGCAAAGTGCTAGCCAAAGGGCAGTCCCTTGTAGCGAGTAAATTTGAATTAATAAATAATTTTGAGAATACTAGATACTATTCAGCAAGCCATTTTTTTATCTAAATTCTGAGCTATTTTAATGGTTATTCTTAAATATTATGATGTGTAATTGGCTGTGTAATTGGCTATGTAATTGTAATTATGTTCCTGTCATCAGGGTGTAAATCTTTAACTTTGATTGATCAACGTTATTGTCACTCAAATTAGCGGTAATATCAAAGATTGTGTTTGTTTCAGATACTAAAAAATAGGAGCACTGTAGAAATGCTCATGCCACTGCATATCCAGTAACCATTTGTATTGACTTATGTATAGGTGTGTGAGACTGGAGCATATATAGGTGTGGACTCTATTCTGGGTCTATGTAAGTGTAAAGTTGATGACCTTGAAGAGATATGTGATATAGAGTGTCGTCTAGCACAGCGCTACAGCATCTCTTTCGTCTGCCCTGCTTCTCCTATTGAACCGTTCATAGAGGTCAGAAACAGCAATGGAGATGTCCAGGTATGTGCTTGATCTCTACGTTATGCCTTCTTTGTAGCCCTTTATTAAATTAGATTATGTATATGATTGAGGCTTTGAGTCGGTATTAGGCCGTCAATCGCAAAGTTATTATGACTGGCCTATGGATCATCCCGCGCCATATTGGTCTCTGTTGAGCTATCGAGTGCCAGCTGTCAGTTGGGATTTCTCTGACTTTAAGATGTCTCTTGACAATGTCCTTATATCTGAGTGGTGGTCGCCACCTTTTGCATGTTCCGCTAGGTAGTTGGCTAAAGAGTTCTTGTTTAGGAAGACCAGAGTCATGATATAACGTTTTATAACATGCAATGAAACCACTAACATACGTAGTCCAAATAGCAGGAAAAATAGCAGGCACTAATAGCACTGTAGTGAAATAACACATATTATATTTCAGCATGCAAAAGTGTCCTGGATGAAGATATATTTGTTTAGTTATCATTGCTATTATTGCTACACTGATAAAGTATATCAAACTGTTAACATGTTACGAAACTTTGAAAAGTTTGAATTATCGTAGTCTTCTGCTCTGGTGAGCTGGCATCCATTTGTTAATTCTGGTTGGTTTTTGGTGCCCCTTGAGAGGTTGAGAGGTACCCCTTACACCCTTTCTATTGCAAACCCTTCCTACTCAAACCCAAGGCTTTACAGATAGCTGCAAGCGTTACCTTTAAACCACCAATACCTCGTATTACACCACCTCTAACTTGTCTTACGCTGCCAATACCTTGTATTACACCACCTCTAACATTGTCGTACACAACTGCCAACTAACTTGTCTTGTTTTTTTGCATAGTTACAAATACCAGCTAGTAATCTGCGTAAAGTGATCAACTCCCGTAACACAATAACAGAGGACCAGTGTGCTGGGGAATACACTGAGCCAACTCATCTCATGGATCTCGATTCTGGTGGCTTTGTGGGCGTCTACCAACCCGACCCCGAAGTAGTCATAAATCTGTTAACTTCTAACACTAAAGGCAACTACAGTGGAAACGTTACAAGTAAGTCAGTAATCAAATATGTAAAACCTGAACAACTGATAAGTAGGCGGAGGTAAAAGATAAACTGTGTGTCCTCGAATGTTAGTCTTAAGCTTGTGTGATGTAAGCAGGTGTAAGCAGGTGTAAGCAGGTGTAAGCAGGTGCACCCTCTACCCTGTCTCTATAGGAGTTTCCAAGTCCTCTGATCATTTGTCAATTATCATGGTCATCACACTGTTCTGTGTCCCCTTTAGTGCTACATAGTCATGAGTCATGCTACATAGTCATGAGTCATGCTACATAGCATGACTCATGACTGTTCAGCTAGTTACTAGAACTCTCAAATAATAGCTGAATTTGCTTTTGTAATCAGCTATTCAGGAAAGTTTTATATTAAAAATTATTTTCTTCTGCTTTAGGTTCTGGATTTGGTACGTATTAGAATTACTTACTATTGTCTTTGCTGTTGATGTGTTGATGCAATTGTTTGTTAATCGATATAATTATTGATTGATGGATTGATGTATTGTTTGGTTAAAGAATTAGTGATGTATTGGTTAAAGAATTGGTGATGTATTGGTTAAAAAATTGGCGATGTATTGGTTAACGAATTGGTGATGTATTGGTTGGTTGGATAATTGGTTAGTTGATTGATCGTTTGACTGATTAATCGAATTTGTGTTACGATATGTTATATCATAATATGTTATGTCATAATATGTTATGTCATAATATGCTATGTCATAATATGTTATGTCATAATATGTTATGTTATGCGTGTTATGATATATGACTATATGTTATGTCATAATTATATCCTGTGATGTAAATTTACAATGCTTTGGTTAATGAGATAATAATTATTACAAAATTGATGTTGAAATGGCATTATCATAGCCAGGGATTATCTGCCCAGAGATTACTCTATAATGTCACCAGAGATATCTCTAGGGTCATTATGTTGTTATGAAGCACCATCGTACTGTTAGACCCTATCGGCTTACGATACTCAATAACAGTGTCCATGAAATTGGCTTCATGGAAACTGCTATACCATGGCTTTGTTTTTATTGCTGTGCGAGCCATCTTAGGGATTTGGGATTGTCTATAATTTCAAGAATTAATGCACACTCACTTAACTAGGTCGAACACTCACTTAACTAGGTCATGGCTCCATAATTTGGTCATTTATTTGACCTAGTTGTGAAGAGGAGAAGATAACTCTTCTAGATAAACTGAACTCTTCTATTCTCTATTTCTGTATCTCAGTTTACAGTACATGCATTCCTGCTACACATGCATGTATAATAGTGCATGCAAGTAATACCTGCAGTCTATGTTTCTAGATTATAACATAAACAACATCCAGCAGAGACAGCTGCTAGCAGTTAGTGAGAACTCCCTGAATGGTATCAGGAACCCAACTGTGTGTCTGAAGTATGGGGAGACAATGTTCTTTAGCGTATCTAACCTCCACTATCCTGTGTATGATCGGTGAGTAAGGCGGGGGGTAGATTTTATGAAGATGTGAACTTCCTAGTTTGATGTAGTTTTTCTAGGGCAGCAGTTTGGTTTAGTGGTAGAATGTCGGACTGTGAACAATGGTCAGTGGTTCGATTTCTATCGAGTCACTCTGTATGTAGTGTGGGCTGATACATAGTTACACCCAGCCTCTGTGGCAATTTATAGGCTACAGTTATTTAGTAGACAATATAAAGTATATATTGTAAGGAACTGCTGAACACAGTGAGCAGTTTCAGGGAATTTTATATTTTTACTATACGTTTTACTATATGAGCTAAAGCAAAATTTGTATTACTTTATATTACTTTATATTACTGGCATGGATTGGTTATGCCTCAAATGCCTGAGATTATAATGGTTGTATAATTAATTTTGGTTAATTTGTATGATAATTTAATAATATATTTTATTTATGAGGTGTGTAATAACACAAGGGTATTTAGTACAATGAGAAAAAAAATCTAGAATTTGAAAATGAACAGATTGCGATTTATATTTAAAGGAGTATATATTATAATTGCTACATGTTTTAATGATCTCTTAGAAACTGATGAATAGGAGCTATTCATCAGGTTCACAAAACACGGAGGTCCAGTTATGAGGGCTTGTGGAGCATAGATTATATTCAGGATGATAAAGCTTTTTTGAGATCCACGACTGTTCACAACTTGTTAAAATATGAACTTTAAAGGACATGGGATTAAGAACAAACTATACAAAACATGAACAATTCATGCGTATATGAATAGACATGATTTAGCTTTTAGGGTAGTCTATGTCTCGGTTTCCGGGAATTCGAGGCCCGGCGGAATCGCAGACAATGTACAAACAATTCATGGACATGATAGCACTGGATGTCGATTTTGTCTAATCATGCTGTTACACAATATTATTAATAGCCTTATAGTACCATCTACAAGCAGACCAAAGAATATAATGCTAAAGAACTCAAATACAATCAGTCGTCTCTTTGATATTCTTCTCAAGATGTCTGGAGGGGATAGAGCAAAATCAATAACAGAACTAAACTTCAATAGATCTTTTATGATTGCTATTTATTGACCACTAGAAAGATAAATTTTATAATTATGATAATCAACTTTACTTTTGCATATTTACATTAAGTTCAGTGAGTTGCAACACTTCATTGATGTGTCTGTGTTGAAATTCTAATAATATGCACAAGTTATCAAGGCAACTATTGCCTAGATATCTGTTTTATGCTAATACTGTGAATATTGTGAATTAGTGCTTCTGTGCTCAAGTCACTGAAGGTATAGTCTGCCCTTGAGGGGCAAATAACAATATTAAAAATCTATAAATGTAATATTCTTAACACAATGAGATTGACTACTGTGTATTTTATAAATAAATACATAGTTACTTTTGAATTCATCACATATTTTAATCCTTTTCCGAGTCCGATCAAAGTTTTCAAATTTCAATATTTAAATCACCTATTCAGTTTTTCATGGCAAATTTGAATGGAGCTGGATGTATTTTCGCACATTGTTCTATTTTTGTATTAGTTTTTATTTCTATTTTTGTTCTATATTTCTGTCCACTTGGCTTTAATATTGTGTCCCCGCATACTTTGGGATAACTCTTGAAGGTCCAAATACGCGCTTACTTTCACTGTCTGGGTCTAGCCAGGACTGTACGGCTTTATCTCCATAATCAGTGTAGCTGTTTTCATTTTCTTTTTCACTACCCTGCCAGTTCTCTCTAGTGATTGGCTGAATGTCTACCCGATAGAGGTCATTTCCCAGTGACACTATGTTTGCTCTGCCAATGTTCAGGTCCAAATATGGTTTAGCTTCACCGTCTTCCATGTGTTGGCCAAATACTCTAGAAATAAGTAAGAAAAATTGCAGGACTGCACTGAACAGCTGCAATGAACAAACAAAACTAATGGACCAGCTATTAAAGTAAAAAGTGAAAGTTCCCGCATGCACAACAGATAGATTGCTCCTCAACCGACATGCTTTACGTTCCGTACAGCCCATACAAGGTTTTTCGACTTTTCTCATTGTACAATGAGTTCTTTCTGGGTTATGTGGGACCACTCAACTCTTGCAAATTTACCCCAGTACTCCTGGAGTCTTGAACTTTTATCAATAGCGGTATTCAGACTCACAATCCGTGCAGATAGCCTGAACCAGAGCTGCATGCTGGAAGCTGCATGAAGGCAGATATCTCCATAGATGAATTTAATTTACCAATAGCAGCTACGTAGAGCCGTAAACCAACTAGTGTCTCCCAGGGTAGATTCTAACCAAAGATGAAATCGTAAATATTTCTCCCTTTCAATGTGATACGGTAGTAATGGAAATATCTCACAACCAATTTGCACCATAAAGCCATGCGATGCAATCCACATCGGGATTCACTACACCTATTCATTTCTTCAATCTAGCATGTTGTGTTTTCTATCTATCTTTATATATAATTGCTCTTTGGAAATCACAACAGGAGAATGTGTTTCCATTGAAGATCTTCTTACAGTATACATGCATTGACTCGAAAGGCTTTAAAAATTTAAAATCTCAAAGGATGCCAAGAACAGAAAATCTGTCTTGAACTTAAGATCCTGCAAGCAGGACAAAGGCAGTCAATAAGGAGCCAATGTTGAGCTCAGTTTTAGGACCGGAACACACCCAGGGAAATTTGAGATTCAGTACCGTACCCACAGGTCTTCAGCAATGATAGCAATGTGTGGCAATGTGTGGCAATGTGTGGATAATTGAACCCGAGTCACCTGCTTGATGGTATGTGTCCTCGTCCCATAGAAGGTCTGCGCTCCACACATAATAGGGGAGAAATTTACCTCTCCTGACGTTTTCAACTTATAAACTCGTTTTAATGGTAAGCACTTTGGCATTGAATGAGTCTGTGTGGTGTAACCAATACATCTAACAGAAATTTTGAAAAGAGCCCTTGAAACTTTTTTCGTCAGTGGTGTGATTGGAACACGGGTTCCAGTGCTTAGCTAGCACCATTGCCACTCGCCTATACTCCTAAGCAACTCCACTGTGGTACATGAACCCACTCATCCCATTGAGTCTTCCCTACTCATACTATTTGGGTAACAGACGTTAATGGCGCTGCTTTAAGTGAGAAGAAATGTAAGAGCTGCTTTCCAATACAGTCTGCTATCTTGTAATGGCTTACATATTCTTGAGATGCTGTGATAGCCCCATTTCTCCTGGTTCCCTCACTTTATTTGTGGACTCGTTCTCCGTCCACTCGACCCCCCCTTTAGTTGGCTGCTCTATATAGGATCCAGGCACAGATCTCTTGGACCTCAACGACGCTATGGTATTTGATTTGCCGTCCTCTGAAAAACAGCAATATAATTATATATACATGTACGTATACATTATGAGAATATAAATATACACCAGTATAATATTTATGTATAAAGTATATTATGTATAGTGTATATTATAATGTTATAGTGCTTTAGCTAGCATAACAGTGCTCGATGACTAGCCACAGCGACAGCCACAGCGAATTATTTGAGTAAAGAATTAAAAGTTATACTTATTTTGGCTATAACATAATAGCCATCTGCTTTTACCCACAATGCCTATGTAATGTCTACATGATGTCTACTTTTTATGATATTATGTAGTTAATAGGGAATGAGTTGAGGACGCTCAATGAGTTGAGGACGCTCAATGAGTTGAGGACGCTGCCATTGCCAGGTGACCCAGGTTCAATTCCCAAGTGTGTCACTTCACTTGATTTGTAAAAAGTTCAATTGATTGGGTACACACTATGTTATCAATACCAACGGCTTCTGGGCAAGGCTCTGAACATGAAATTTGTCTGGGTGTATATATAGAGCAATATAGGAGCCTTCATGGCTACCTTCTTTATCCTACTTGCAGGATTTTAAGTCCAACGCAGGTTTCGGTAACATCATACATGTAGTTTAGGTCTCTGTTCAAACAGTTCGATACATTTTACAGTTTACATGTGTGGATACATATGTGTACACATGTATGCATATGTGTATACATGTGCTAGCATGTGTAAACATATGTATTTTACATAGAAACATATGTTTACACATGTATACATATGTTCTCATTTGCACAATACACACTCATCGATACATATGTCTCAATTTTTCATACATAGGAATGACATGTTTTCATATGTATACACATTGTATACACACATATACGCATGTATACACATTCCATACACATGTATACATGTTGAATACACATGTGAAGCATGTTAATACATATGTTTGCATAGAAACCTAAACTATGACGTTACACGTATTTACAGTATAAGGCGCTTCTAAGTAAATTGAGGTTTATATGCCTAATTGATGTTCATTAGCAATAAAATAGTTGTATACTCAGTATTTCCAAACTGTGATTTTGCAGAGAAACAGCATATACTGCAAATAAAACACCAATTATGCATAAAAACTCTAATTTTCTATAGAAACACCATAACACTGTAAATAAAGGCAATGTCATAGTTTAGATCTTTGTGCAAACATATGTATTAACATGCTTCACAAGTGTATTC
>JAOQGN010312494.1:0-14890 GCA_027564295.1 Himantozoum antarcticum
ATGCGCAGTGGGTTTCCCTCGACTAGCTCCTCCGGGTGCTATTGGATTACCACTTAAAATAATATGCTTGGCAAGCATGATATTATTATTATTATATTATTATTATTATAATTATCGTTATACCACCATGACCACACATATACCAACAGTGGAATTATTTATATTATATTCTATTTTAGTGTTAGTCACTCACAAATTTCTGTAATTTATTTAGCTGCTAGCTTCATCTAATTTTGTATCTACCCGCACACTAACCAAAATTTGCCCTTCTTAACCCACCAGAATATATGCTTGAGGAGTGCACTATACGGTGCTAACAGAGTGATTGCATTCACACTATCTTTGCTTTTTGTTTCGATTGTTGTCAACATCAAACATTACAATTCTATTTTTAAGTAAGATTATTTAACATCACTACATTCTTTAGGAAGATAGATCATCAAATATATACTATATGCAATATTTATCTACTGTAAAATACTTGGCACATCAAATCAATAACACACAGTGATGTCCGGTAGGACTCAGTAGGGCGCACGTAGTTGCCCCATTCAGCGTCAATGTATCGGCGCAAGAGCAAAGTCTAGAATCGTCGATTATATTTCTAAAAGTTTATATTTCCTCTTCAATGATTTTGCATTTTCAATAAAGTTAGCTCCATGGAATTATGTTTAGCAAATTGACATTGAGATGAAAACTAAGAAACTTCGGCGGCACTAATATTTAGTGTTTTGTTTCTAAACACTAACAATGCTATGCTAAATTCAACGCATTCTTGCATCTACTGACACAGTTTCTACACCTATATTTCTGACTACATTGTGCTGTACATCTCCCTGTTCCTAACTATACCTTTGTCAACAGCTGACAATTGACTGCAAAACAGAGATATATCAGATAATGAAATGGACTGTATAGACACAGTTCTACAAAAAATTTAAATTTTCTGAAATGGGATATTGTTTGTCTTTGTAAATAAGGGAACTGAAAGATAAGTAATAAGTTATTTCCGACGCTTAGAAGTTACTGTCTAACAGTTTCATTAAGCGGTATAAAAGCGAACTAATTATTATTATTATTATTAAAGATAAGTTGAATATTTTACTTTTTTGTATTTATTGTTCACAGAATCTTAATTGGGATTTTCAATATTTTTCATAGCAGTTCATGAAGTATAGCCCTATGCCTGTTTTGCAGAGCGTAGACAAGCTCTATTTTTATTAGACTCACATACAAAGTATCATAGTAGAAGTGGCTAAAAGCTGGACACATGATGGATTAGCTCAGTAGCTTTGCGACTCTGAGCTCTCAAATTATGTACTTCCATTATGGTCATTCCAACTTAGAGTTTGATCCATAATAATATAGCCTACCGGGCAATTATAATGGCCATGATAATTATTATCTTCATTATTATTATTAAATTTCTTTATTGAGATTTTGAAAAGTATTAACAAACAACTTGTTTATTCAATTCAATAATATCCTACCTCATTCAGAATATGTTAAGAAAAATAATAGCAATTTTGTGATGAAGTCTAAAATTGTTTCACTAGTTTTTTATATTACTATATATTGTTTTTCACCATCAATCGATTTTGTCAACATCAATCTGCAACTTTGGAAAGTAGAAAGGTCATGGTTTGCTGATTCAAGGTATCTAAGTGTTCTATTCCTTCTGGGGTCCAAAGTTATTTCTCTGTTTCTCTATTTCTTGTCTTCTGATCACTAGGTAAAATACTGGAGGCCAGCTGGGTTTCCCTCAAATAGCTCGACTACTAATAGATTACCACCTAAAACGATACAAACAATGCAATGCAATTGAAATTTTCACATTTGAATGAAATGTTCAGGTCATCAGCAAGCGCAGGTAATATAGCGTGAAGCAACTCGGCCATTGTGGTAAATCATTTTTATGAAGTATCAATCGTGAATTGGCCCCTAATCTGAGGCCCTTTCTCCGTTAATTTTCAAGAGTGCCAGTTGTTACTGATCAACAACGATAATAATTATGTGCTCTACATAAATTAAATTCAATTTATTAAATTAAATTTATAAATTAAATTAATTAAATTATAAATTAAATTTATAATGCATTTATATACTATATTTACAATATATTTCGGCTGGTACTATGTACGGCATGTAGGCATTAGCACAATGAATACAATTTTAAAGTTTCCTGTGGGTTTTAGCTGCATATACTTGTTATGTATCCACAAATTATTCAAATAAATTAATATTTAGAATGAAAGCAAAATAGTTCAGCACGCGAATGACTACTCTAAAGCATTATGCAAAGAAGCTGCTAATCAAATGAATTGTACAGGTGTAAAGCGAACACAGTGAGTAATTTTTCAACAGGTTTCAAGAAGCCATGCCTCCAGTATAGCCAGCGAAAAATTATTTTACTTCTGAATTGGAAATGTTAATCAATATGTTGGCTTGGGTTATTCAGGTCATAATTCTCGACTTCGATGTTCAAGCTGTGCTCAAAGCATTTGGGATATACCTGAATACATTGTTGAGCACTGAAATGTGAGTTTAGGTTGACAACACAATTTGGAGAGTTGTTTTAGCCAATTTCTGTCCCATGTACACACATAGCATGAAGGTATTTGAGGATGCGCTCTTGTCAGTTCCCACCAATAACAATGTAAATGTAGATGTTTGTAACTGATAGCCTCCATGTACCAGAATGTAAAGCATACCATGAGATTTATTTTACCATATTTTCGAATAAAGGAGATCATATCATACTCTGTGTCATGTTTGGATAGATGGCAAAATTGCCTAATTAAGGTATACAATTTGTTGTTGTTGCATATTTTATATAGCATTAATCAAATAAATAGAAAATTTCATTGGTTGAAAATAAAATGGATTCGAGTATTTTTCGGGTGAATCAGAACATAGAGAGCAGCCTCAGAATCAAGAATATGGACTTTTTATCATATTGACAGTCAAGCCAGTATTGGAACTGACAATGTGCAACAATCTTCACAACATGACCATTGTTGTGTCTTGTTTATCTCTTTCTAAAAACAATCTGTTGAATACATACTCTTCTTGCAACAGAGTGTTTGAGAATAGGATCAGATGCTGTTGGATATGATTGGACTGAAAACAAATATATGTCGGGAATTATGCCTGATGGCATCCTAAAGACCTTTATCAAAAACCATGATTGTACCCAGAAACTGATTTATGATGAGAATGCAAACTGGAGTGACGTCGCTGAGGTAAATTGAGATGGCTAGTCATCGATTGTGGCTATTATTATATTACATGTAATTAGTAACATAGTGAACAGTCTCGCCTGCCTCGACTTTTCTGGTCCAAAAAAGACTTGTATAAATTACAATTATATTTCGCTTCCACATTTGGAGAAAAAGGATGTATTTAGGTAATTTTTCAAAGTGTTGTTTTTCGACAGGTATTCCATAAGCTTGACTCTAAAACACAATTATGAAACCGCATAACATTACATGTATTGCACCGCATAACATTACATGTATTGCACCGCATAACATTACATGCATTGCACCGCATAAAAGGCTTTTTCCATTGACTGGAAATCCATGTAAATATTTTGAATTTTCATTTCTGAAACATGTCCATTTGTTACAATTTCCTGTCAGTGAGTATCTCTTGTTATCTGGTACTCAAGACTTTTAGTAAGTGTGTTTTCACTGGTTGATAAGAGCGCAATAGTTTCCATTTCAGCAGAGATACCCCTTAACTTATAAGGGAAATATGCTAACTCCCTTTCCGTGAATTGCATTAAGCTAAGTTAATAAAACTATATATCTCGGTGTACTATTATTGCTGTAACATAATAATACATTACATAATAATATATTCACACATTCAAGCTACCATAATTTTCAAGATCTAAAATGCATAATTTAAAATTCCGATAGCTTAGTAATTCAATAGACGACTTCACAGCATAAAATTTACCAGGATTATATATGGAGGTGTCATCTCATATAGGTAACTCTTAAGTCTTAATAGGTCGGCTACTCTTCAAACTGCACACCTCACAAATAAGATGTCACACCATTACCTGATTATTGATTTGTCTCACTGAAATAATGAAGATTCTTTAACAACTCAAAGCATTATAACTCTTTCAAAATGTGCTAGGAATATTACTTACAGTATATACAGAAACATTGTTAATTTTAGTATATGGCACTCATACGACAGATAGCTATGGAAACTGTACTAAAAAACGTTCCAAATAGACTGCATCTCCTGATTAAATGGGCAGTTGAACAATTGGATGAGCTGTCTTTAATAGAAAATTCCGGTTGGGTAAGTTTGATACCAATTACTTCGCCTCGACAGAGAATCAATACTACTATGACCATTAGAAATTAAAATTAAGTAATGCTGGTAACTGGGACAGAACCCGGGTCCTTTGCAGCACAGCGCCTAGCACAGTGGCAGGTGAATGCATCCACTACACCAGCTCGGCAACCTGAAAGGAAGCCTCGCCGGTGTGCTTTAACATCCACCATACCACTGTACACAAGGCAACCGGAATTCATGCCCCTGCAGAGTATACTAACTCCGACAGCTGTGAAGATGCAGACTACCATCTATTAATAACCAACACATTTATTAATTATACCAATATCGCATAGAAGTCAACCAATCCTTTACATTGCCGGATAGCCTGGGCACTCAGTCTCACTGCAATTTGGAGTTATCTGAACCTGGTCAGATGATGGTGTCAGGTGGGCCTGAGTAAATTGGTGTCAAGCAAGAGCCTCTTGCTCAATGGAAGCTTGTTCGAGTGGTATTAGTATGGCTAACTACTATCTCGGCTGCGAGTTTATCATCGAACTCAAAGACAACTAAACATTAATTGAAAAATTTATTTTAACAAAAATATATCATAATTTGCTATGAAATGTTACCGAATATCTAATTTTTGTATAATCTAGTTACCGAGAAAGGATAAAAATTTTAAAAGTTCTCCGACATAGATTCTAGGCATCACCATCTTCTAATGGAGATTATGCCTTGTACAACTCCTAGTACAACATAATTCGCACGCAATATACATGTAGAAACATATAATTGTTATTGACAATGTTGAAAATGCAAAGCTGTTAGGCGTACTTTTGACCAACACCTACGTTTCACTCAGCATGTGGAGGTATCTATCTGTGGATCCAAAGCCGCCTTTCATTCCGTTGTAATATAACAAAAGGGAGCAGAAGTTCACCTTAACATTCTGCTGAGGGTCTACAGAATTAAAATTCTGCCGATAATCCCCTACGCTGCAGCTGCCAGGTATCCATACATTACAAACGGTAGCAAGCAAATCCTATTGCAGTACCAACGACTCTACCTCAAAATTACATACCCAGGAATTGAACACTACTCTGACTAATATTGTTAACATCCGGACTGCTAGAAATCAATGGGTACTTCAAAGAGTTATGCTGTAAATATGTCCTATATGTGAAAGATGCTGATGACTCTCATCCATTGAAACACTATCTAACATCTGCCAACCCTGTACATATAACATGACCAGTGAGACATCATCCACAACCATTCATGTCCAGAACTGCCGTGCATAGAAAAAACTAGTTTTTAATTTTTTGGCTTGCTGTTTAGGCAATGAACCTCTAAATTTGTATTATTGTTATTACTAAATCATAGTATGATTTTAACATGATCTTATATGTATCCCAGAAGACTTGAGCGGCAAAATAAAGTGAATAATATAGATATTGTGTGATTGCCACAAAGTTTGCAAACCACATAGTTAGTTATTTTCTTAGCATAAGTAGTGTATACGTGCTTTTCAATCCCCTAAAGTACTCATTGACCCCAAATTTTCTACCAATGAAAAATTGAAAAATGGACCATTCGAGGAGAAGGAGTGAGTATTTTCATCACCGCAAGTAAAATCCGAGTTTGAAAGGGGTGTTCTGGTTGGTTGTTTGAATATAAAAAGGAGTAATCTCACCACCTGGTAGATTTGAAGGTGGATGGGGTTGGAAAGTATGTTTGTGTGCTCTGTGTGTGTTGAGGTTGGGATGGGTGGGGTGTTAGTAGTTGATTGTTTTGGTTGGAGAGGGGTAGGGAGGGGAGAGGGAGAGGATGTGGGGCGTAGGCGCCGGAGGTTGATTGGTTGCTGGCGTGCAGACGCGCGAAGAATTCGAATGTATCAGAAGGGTTCAAATGTGTGAGCAGAGCTTGACGGTCTGTGAACAGTTTGAAGAAGTGAAAAGAGTTTGAATTTGTGAGAAGACTTTGAAGGTCTTGGAACAGTTTGAGTTGAGTGAGAAGTGAGAAGAGTTCAAATGTGTGAGAAGAGATCGAAGATCTGTGAAGAGTTGGAAGGTGTGTGGAGAGTTCGAAGGTGTGTGATGGTTACAATGAGTGCGAAGAGTTTGAATGTCTGAGAACAGCTCACAGATGTGTGAACAGTTCGAAGGTGTGAGAAGAGTTCAAAGGATGGTGAATGGTTTAAATCTTTAAATCAATTTATTATTAGCTTGATTGATTGAATGATGAGAGAAACGAAGATAAAGTAACTTCCATTCCTTCATTGACCCTTCTATGCTCTGCTACATTCGAATGGAAATGACAACAAGGAGCCTACAACTCACATTGTAGGCGGTGTCACTGCTATTTTATCCAAACATATCTTTCATAGACTTTTGCCTCCCCATAATGTGAGAACTTTTCGAAGGTGTGAGTACAGTTTGAAAGTGTGTTGAAGGGTTTGAATATGTGAGAACAGTTTGAAGGGGTGTGAAGGATTTGATTGTGGGAGAACAGTTCAAAGGTGTGAGAACAGTTCGAATGTGTGTGGAAGGTTTGAAGGTATGTGAACAGTTCGAAGGTGTGAGAACAGTTTGAAGGTGTGAGAACAGTTTGAAATGTGTGAACAGTTTGAAGGTGTGAGAGCGGTTTGAAATTGTACCAATTATTTGAAAATGTATTCATTAGCTATGAATACTTACCATTTTCAGTATTCTAAATGTGCTTTCGTCTGCAAAGGCTTGAGCACTGATGAAAGGAGGAGGTGTAAGGATGCAAAAATAGACTACAAAATATCGAATAGTGTGCCAGATACATTTTTTTACTATCCATGATTGAATATATATTTAATACGGTGTGATAAATTATCAAAGGCTTTGCTGTAATTGGTTAATGAGATTGGAACTTTTTTCACATAAAAAAGCAAGGTCTTCTCTACATTTTCATTCCGAATTTCAGACACGCACGCAAAGAACTAATTCTGAGTCTAAAGAAGAAAAAACAAAAATGTTTAAATCTACTGCAGCAGAAAATTCTCAAATTTTGCACACGTAAAAGATCAAATGGTTATTGGTCTATTGAAGAATCTTTGCTCGGAGCTAGAAAAATCCTGGTCCCACCCAGATGTGGGGAATGAGATGAAAGCTGTTTATGGTCAGCGTGTGCTTAAAGCACACGCTGACGTAGTTGCAAAGGAGACTGCTGGTATTAGTACTGAAGAATGTAGTGAAGGAGAAGACGTTGTCTTAATGGATAAGTTTAAAACTCCAATTAACACTTCCACTCCGCAGCCCAAGAGCATAGCTCAAGACCCAAAGAGATTGCTCTCTTCACAAAGAGAATGTTGAGCACTAGCTGGAGATGGATGAGCTGCGTGAACTGACTGCTAAGACCAGGGGAGAATTTACATATATTTGCAGAAAAATGCGCATAGTTTCACAGCCTTAATTTGCCTTTGATCCCTTCACAACTACTCTCAAACCTTCAAACTGTTCTCAAGCTTTGGAACTGCTCTCACACTTTCGAACTGCTCTCACACCTTCAATCCATTCACTCGCCTTCGGAGTGTTTTCACACATTCAAACTGTTCACTCACTTTCAAACCATTCACACACCTTCGAACTCTTTTCACACTTTCGAACTGTTCTCACACATTCAAGCTGTTCAGGAACCTTTGAACACTTCACACACTTTCGAACGGTTCTCACACCTTCAATACATTCACACACCTCGAACTGATCTCACACTTTCGAACACTTCTCACATTGTTCTCACTCCTTCGAACTGTTCACACACGTTGGAATCAGTCCTTTACTTCAAACCATTCTCCACCTTCCAATGCTTTGCACATTGTTCAATAATTCATTCACTTTTAGTTTGTGCTGTGAATCATTTTAGTATTAATCACCAATTCATCTTTATACTTGATGGTTATCCATACTTTGTTTGTTTGCTCTTTTCATTGTGCAGCTTTCACATTGAGAGTTAAGAGGTGCTTTTCTTTTAACATAATTTATTTGAAATTTGGTGAGGATAGTTTTGATGCATTCACTATGCATCCATTGAACATCATTTAAAAGTATTATTTGTGCTGTGGTATGAGAGAGATTTTGATTGTAGTTCTACATTCAACCATTACATTGATATTTATTGGTATAACATTGTAGAAAACATCCTGTAGAGCTACTTTTGAAACTGAAAATGCACATCAAGCTGCGAGATTTCCCTGCCTATATGGTGCTGGAGGTGGCAGCGGCACAAAATAGACAGACCATTCATGGAGAAGTTGGAATGCTCCGGATCCACAGTACATTAATAAGCAATGCAAGAGACAGTGGGCGAATGAGGATACTTGTTAGAATGTTTGAAGAAAGAGAATACTCAAGCCAAAAAATAGCTATCTACATGGGATTGCATCCAACCGTTGTCAGTAGAGAAGCACACACAATATAGGTTCTACTGACGGATCGTTTTTTGTCAGCTAAGCGATGAGATTTCACGTTGTTGCTATACATCAGAAAATGTCAAAATAAATGGAAGCGTTAGTGTATATTTGGATTTACGCCGGGACGGTTTTTGTGTTGAGTGTGAAGGGGTGCAAATCTTCAGTAGAGCGATGGAGATTAAACTTCCTGTAGCTACCTATGAGGCAGAATGTGATGGTGTCAAGTGCACTGGAGAATTTGTTCTCCCCAGGCGCATGCTGACAGAATCACGGAAGAAGACACTGGGAATGATGATGTACACAGGGTTAAAGGTTGCAAAGAACAGACAACAGTATCATGACATCATGTTCATTGACAAGTTTGTCCCCATGTCTGGACTATAGGACAATGAGTACCATTCCGACAGCAGTGACAACAATGATGCTAATGATGAATGTTCTGGAAGCTGTGCAAGACCAAATTCACCAATAAATGAATTAGCCACATTCTCTCACACCATGCAAGACGGATACCCCATATTCTCCATCAACAACTCATGGATCAATATTATAATTATTCCATCACCCACATTGTTTGTCAGTGATGGAATAATTATAATATTGATCAATGAGATGTTGTTTTATCAAAAAATACACCACTGTGGAGTTGATGGCAAAATTCTGGAAATGGTTGGCTACTTTTTATCTAGGCGGCAACAATGTGTTAAATGTGATGGTACATCATCTAGTTACATAGATATAGATGTATATAGACCTTGGTATAAATTATCTTAAACTAGTCAAGTATGATGACGACACATTATTTTATACATCCATCAGAACTCCTCTTTCTGAGAATATCGCCCCTGCAATGTTAACAGCTCAAGCCCGGTCAGAAGCGAACTGTAGGCTTTTAAATGCGGAGAAGACTGTATTAATGAATATTTCTTTTAGTAATCAGCACTCAAATGATCAGCGGTGGGCAATGTCAATATTTTGCCATATGATAGTACAAAGTTTTTACGTATCATCATTGATAATCACTTGAATTTAGTAAACATGTTGATTTGATAGTAAGCAAATGCAACCCGAAGCTTCATCTTATGAGGAAGCTGAAAGCTCTTGAGTTAAATGCTGATGGCCTGATGAGTTTTTAACTTTCTAATATATGCACTGTTTAACATATGCTTCTCCTGCTTGGTTTTAATGTTTTCTGACCAAAATAATGGAAGAGTTGAAGCCATTCAACGATCAGCATCCAATATCATTTTACCTGATTTGTCTTATGAGGAATGACTGAACCATCTGTCATTGCCTAATATTTCAGATTACGTTTTCAAACTTAACAGCAATCATTTTAACAACATTTTATGTAACCCCGACCACCCACTTTACAGTAGAATTGTTTTTAACACCAGCAGAAGCTCCAACAGAAATCCTACACCTGATCGTCCTAGGAAATGCAGGACAGAAACGAGGAGTAAATTTTTTCTTTCCTTTTTTGATGTCTCATTTTAACAAATGAGCCATTACTTTTCTTTGTGCATTATATTTATCTGTTGATATAAATTTATCTGCCATTCACTTGTCTTAGTCTATTACTTATATATATATATGTTTTGTTTGTTTGTAAACATTCATTTTTATCTTTATGATGCAGAATGTGTATTAGTAACTAAACAAATAAACAAATAAACAAGTAAACAAATAAACAAATAAACAAATAAACAAATAAACAAATAAACAAATAAACAAATAAACAAATAATTTTATATTCATGGAAGAACAATGTGTTGTTATTTTTATTCATTTTGTAAAACTTATTGATAGCTATTTCTACGTTCCATTTTTTATCATTCTTTAACCACGCACACTCGCACACCACAATACATGTAGGCTGACATTCCATGTTCACTAATGTCATGCGTGACATTGCGTTTTCTAGCAATCAGCAACGGTATTACTGCTAAAGCTCTTCATGTTTTTTTTCATTATAATATCATTATTTCAGGGTATCTTCAAATGTATATTAATTTATGGATAAAGTGCTAATATATAATTTACTCATTCTGCAAAATTTATTGAAAGTACTACTGCATATAATATTTATCAATGCAAGAATAACAGAAAACTATTTGTATTTGGTGAAGTAATGATATTAGGAAATGTGCAGATCATATTTCTAGATGTAATAAGAACACACCAAATTATTTGTATTTGGTGAAGAAATGTCATTCAACTTAATATAATTGGGAAATATGTTATGCCAACTACATAAACATAAACAATTTGAGAGTACAAGTTGCAATAACAAGTCATCGTACTAATTGAATTTGGTGAAGTAATGTCCTTGAACATAATATAAATGCAAAATATGTTGTTGTAGCTGCAGAAGCAAAGGGTAGTATAATTTAGCCCTCATCAATTAAACTTTTGGTGGCATACACGCTCATATTGAAATAATTATAACTATCAATGTAACAAAAACAGGAAAACAAAGTAAAGTAAATTCCTCTGCAACTAAGTTGAATTTTTACTATGCATCATACAATGCATTATGCAATGCATTATATAATGCATTGTGCAATGCATGTTGCAATACATTATACAATGCATTATACAATGCATTATACAATGCATTATACAATTTGCTGCAAATGTAATTTCACCCAATATCCTAATCACAAGACTACATATTTCAGTGCGTCCAAATGAATATTGTTTATGCACTGCTGACTTTCCATAGAAACTGCCATATGCTTTCCACCCACCTTGATATTTAATCAAATTTGAGAATCTTTTAGTTTCTAGATAAGCTTGTGTCCAGCAAATAATGTTTTCAACGATATTGATTCTATTGGATTTCATAGCTTTCACAGATAGCATTCCAGCAAGTACCAATATACCAAGGATTCACCCCTACTCCATCCCAGTTGCGCATGTCTCATCATCGATTGAGTATAATTGAGTCTTTAAACATCCTTCAGAAATGGGTATAGTGTTCACCATAATTATCTTGCAGTTGGCTCTTGTATCTCAAACAAAATTGACTTCCCATAGATTTCAAGTTCATGCGAGGGCTTCTGTGAGAGAAGCATGGCCATTGGTCTCCACCGTTCCAGTTTTCAATAACAGCCTTGTTCAAGACATTCACAATAAAGGCCCCAGTTAGTTCAGTTGTCAGTTCCATTGGTGCATGGGTAGCAATGTTTAATTTGTTCCTCCTCCCTTCAACAAAGCACACATCATCATTCATTTTACCCAGCGTTTGTATCTTTATGATCCTATTAGTGAGTCATGAGACATCAATATATCTATGTCAATACAAAGTTTGACATATATATGTAGAGCCATAATTTCTAAACCTCGCCTGCAATAAATCATTGATTGGCATGATTATACAGACACCTTCTCCCACTCTCCTTAACATATATATCCTTTTCACCCTAATTAGTGCTTCCCTTGAAAAAATAGACAAAATATTGAACAATAGTTTTGTTTAATGTTATTTAGATATTTATAATTTATAAGTCAGTAACTGAAATGGTTCAAAAGTTAACTATTCAGAATAAAAAACACTTGGCTTACTATTGTCCATCAACTCATGCTTGTTTTTTCCTCCAAGCAAGCTATCTCTATGATCATATGCAGGTTCTGTAAAATAAAGCATCAATGAAATTTCATACTTCTCCAATAAACAAGTAATGGTAATGTCAGATATGTGTATTGATAGCAATGTTTTTACAAGGTTACAAATTTATGCCAATTACGCAATATATGAGATAAATACTCACAAAATCCAGCAATGTTTTCCATTGTAGTTATTAATTTGAATGTGATGGGATCTCTGGTAGACATCATTGTCGATGTTGTTGTTGTTTTCATCATCTTCACTTTGATGAGGATGGAGAAGTTTCCATCCCGCTAGGAGAGATGGTCTTCATGGTGGTAGTAGTGGTGGTGGAAATGGGAGAATTTGTGTTTGATAATGGAGGCGTGAACAGATAAGCATTGTCAACCGACAAGTCTTCGGGAGAAGGAATGTGTGAGGCGAGACAATTTGATGGTGAAGAGTACTATTAGGTGAGTAGATCGTTACCCCATAGCAACTTTTTCAGCCAAACACAGAGCCCCTAACAAGCTTTAAGCCAATCAGATTATTGCAAAACTCAAGAAAAATGAGAAGCTCTAAAAACGACAGAGACCCAAAAAATATAATTATAACTCGAAATCCGACATTCTGATTGGCTTAGAGCCTTTTTCACTTCCGCTCCTCACAACTCTTGAAACTGGAACCTAGCCTCGTTTTGGTGTCCCAGTAGCGTCCCTAGCAATGGTCAAACTCATCAGCCAATCACACTCGTCATTACATAAACATCTGTCTCCTTAACAATGGAACACCAAGGCCAAAAGAGTACCATGTGCCTCTTTTGGATTTCCAGGGAAACGGGATACGACGACTCTTAAATTTTCACGGTGAGCTCCTCGTGACGTGCTCGATGAATCCGCGCGAACCCTTCTCACGAACGGATTGTTTGCCGGAGCCGCCGCTCTCTGGTAGGCGCGTCCGTTCAGGCAGGCAATGAGATATAAATCCATCCTGTCCCCCTACATCGCACCCACGTTTGACAGGAGTCACCCCGACGGCACTGACGGCACCCGGTCTGACGGCACTTGGCCGCACGGACCTGAAGTCCCATCGTTCGGTATGACGTTTGGACCGTTTTGGCCAAACGGACAGGCTCGACCGTGCGTAGCCTTTAGAATCTTATGGTCGGAATGTATGAGCCAACGAGCGGTTTTTTCGGCTTGAAAAACATACACATTTTGTACTGGATAAGTGCGAATCGGTGTTGAAAACGATAGCCACATCTACAGGTAAAAACGATGTGTTTGTGGCATGCTCACGAGGCTTATTCGGGTAGGGAATGATGGTTGGCACAATTTTGGAATGGATGATCCAACGAGCGGTAGCGAGCTCGAATACATCAAATTTGTGCTATTTACGTTCCATGACCATCGTTTTGGTACCACCGCTCGCGAGCTGTATAAAAGAAACGATCTCAAAAAAAAAAAAAAATTGTCTTGCAAAACTTTTTTCTGAAAACTTTTATTACAAAAAACATCAGCGTGTTTTATGTTTATATATAAAGAGCATTGTTCTTTGTATATAAAAATAAAACACACTGCTCTTCTTTGTAATAAATTAGCCATCCACTCATTCCATTTAAACTGTCCGATCAGCATCCACTCACTCACTCCACTATATATATACATGTATATATATTTAGAAATGCACCATTCAATGCGAGGGCCTGACTATGCAGAATAATCAGCTCGCATTGGAGTCGGCAAGGCAAAGCTCTAGGGTGCCTTCAGCAATCATTTTCATGTTGCCATCATTTTGAATCGCTGTCACTATAAGCTGAGTGTGATTTGGCAAGCTAGAACTCTAGGAAATCTATCTCGAAATCTGTGAAAATCCAAATTACTCGTCTGAGTTTACCCGTATTTCACAAATTCCTTTTAAAATATTGGAGAGTTATACCATAACAATGTTATACAAATTAAAGATCGATGGAAAGAAGAAATTCTGCTTAATCAGAGCATATAAATAGCAAAAGCAACTGTGAGACAAAAAATGTGTTCATTATTGTATGAACGGTTGGAAAAAGATCGTCTATCAATTACAGATCCCCAATTTCGCAAATTACTTTAAAAAATTGGAAAGTTATGCCATAACAATGTTATGCAACCTATAGATCCTTCGAAAGAAGAAATTCCGTTTAATCAGAAAATATAATTAGCACAAGCAATTGTGAGAACAAATTTCTTCGTTATTGCATGAACGGTAGGAAAGCGATGGTCTATCAATTACAAATCCCCAATTTAACAAATTACTTTTCAAAAATTGGACTCATACCATTACTATGTTATACAAGTTATAGATCGTTAGAAAGAGAAATTTCTGCTTAATCGGAATATATAAATAGCACAAGTTATTGTGAGAAAAAATATTCTCTTTTTTTTGTATGTATGGTTAAAAAGCGATGGTCTATAAATAATAAAAAAAACCTCGATCGGTTTGTCTGAAAACGTTTATTACAAAGAAGAGCAGGGTGTTTTATGTTTATATATAAAGAGCATTGTTCTAAATAAAGTTTTCAAAAAAAG
>JAOQGN010312605.1:0-14872 GCA_027564295.1 Himantozoum antarcticum
CATTCAGGCTGGCACTGTAACTGCTAATGGGAGGAAAGTTACAAGGAATCCGCTCATAGACTCGTAAGTGCACCTAGTCCAGTTAGTAACAAACATAATGTGGAATTCTGGCTATTTATACGACGACAGCCCAACGTGTCCTTCACCTCTTGCGTAAAAGCGTGTTGGTCACCAAGTAGAAAGTGATGCTACTTTATTTTTGTGCTTTCATATGACAAGCATTATTGTTGATGTCTCTATTCTTGTGAAGTGAAATATATTTTTGAACTGAAAGAAAAGATTATCGTACATCTAGTATCATTATCTAAATGCTGACCAGCATACTGTTGCGTAATAACTTGCTGACACAGTGGCTCGTCAATGTAATGACCCGTTCCCCTAATGTGACTCTAGTTACTAATTAATCACTTTGTCTAATTAAATGTAAATTAAAACCTTTTCGTTTAATATTTGTTACATTATATTTCTAGAGAGCAAAAGCTTCGAGAGCAAAAGGCTAGAAAGCTGCGTAAATCAGTTAGAGTGTTGATACAAGAAATTGCTACGAAGGATGGCTCAACCATTGTATCATGTGAACTACATTCCGGCAAAGCTACGGTACTGTTTAACTTTAACTGTGATCTGGACAGTGCAGAAGATATCACAGAGAACCTGGTATGTGAACCATAATCACCATTTAATAACATGAAATGCAAACATAAATATTATCTACTCAGCGCCTCATTGGTGCACGGCGGGCATCGGTAATTGTCTGGTTTCTGGAAACTATACCTTGTCACCGTTTTGTTTAAATACACATACTGTAGATAGTAAATAACGCATCAATATAATAGTTTTGGTAAAATTCCTTTTTAGTTCGGTCAGAACATCAAACACTAAGTTCTCAATTTCTGGTTGGGGACGTCAAAGCCCCAAGTTCTAAGTCAAGGCTGACTGTCAAAACAAGAAAGACCCCTGGTCTAAGTCAAGGTGACCGCACTGAAGAGGAATTATAACTCATTTTTATTACTATTGTTGTTGCAGAGTGTGTTATGTTTTTTGTTATCAGAATAATTATGTTACCTAAACATTGAATGACACTCCATCTTAGACATCCTCGCTGTCAGTACATCCTCGCTGCCAGTATAAATTCATGAAGCATTATACATATCCAATAGCATGCATACATCAATGGCCTATCACCAGAGTGTTGTGACTCATCATGATATTGGAGTTTTGTAATTTGTGTGGCTCATCACAGCATAATTATGATCAGCGATTTTCCAGTGTAGTAGTTGGGAGTTGAGAATTCCATAGGTGACAGAGCTCTGTGCTTATTTTCCTGTTTCTTGAGTGATGTACTAATGTGGTAATGTACTATGCAAACCTATTATAACCTATAATCACCTAAAATAACCTATATCTGTCTGAAACGCTTTGATTTTTGTAGGATGTATTAAGTGTATTATATAGCGGACAGCACAAAGCAGCCAAAGAGCAAATTACCTTTATAATAGAGACAGTGAAAGCTCATATAGACCAACCAGACATAGCCAAGAGCATCTGTGAACAAAAGTACAAAACACATGGTGCGTAATTGAAATTGATACCAGACCTAACAGGTTGTATGCTGGAGATGATACCCTTACGATTCGTCTGTATTGTGTTTGTTCACTAATCTCAAATATCATAAAATTGTCAACTCCCTAATAATTGAAAACATCGGATTTTTGATGCTATTATAGAACGCAACATTCTTTGGGTTGTTTGCAATCTGCTTTACAGCTTTTTATCTTACAAGCAGTGCTATGAAAGTGTATGAAGAGAACGAACCAAAGTTTTAGAGGTCACGGTGATGTGACTGACCAAGTACATTCTAATGTGAAGTTTGGTTAGATGTAAATAATATAAAATGCTTGTTTCATCCCACTGAAAATCTATAGAAGTAGCATCAAATATATGCTATTTAATCAAATGCCATTTACTCCACTCCTTGCTTTTCAAAGACATGTTGAAATGAAGAATGATTTGTTTCACCATTAATACCTCGACCTCTAAGATTTGAACATTTGACAATGTGACATAGAAATAGTAGAGGTCGAGGTATTAATGGTGATACAAATTAGGGTTTTTTCATGTAGACTTAGATTTGTTACATTACATATTACAGTTGGCACAGTGAACTCTACAGTGAACACGCCAAGTCACAGCCGGTCTAACTCTAACAATGTATTAGATCTGGGCACTAACTCTGAGGCCCATAGCCTGATGAGTTCTCAGACTATCAGTGATGTGGTGGGGGCAGCTACTCCTCCACCCAACCCTTTAGTGTCTGATCTGATAGAGGAGACATACCAGAGAGATAGATCGACTACATGGTCTACTAATTCCTCCTCTGGTCCCAAGGTAGAGATGAATAGAAAGATGTCAGTGCCAACGGTTGGTGATCAGCAGCCATCTCTTGCCTCGAGGCCTAATCAGCTTGCAATGGTAGGGTGCTGCATTGATCGTATGTATATTATGCAACCGACTAAGTTGTGCTTGTCTAAGTATAGTTCTGATCTTTCATATATCAAGAAAAATTCAACTAGAAGTGCTCTATTTTCTGCAGAGAGGAAGGTTGAGTTATTGTTTTGAAGACGGATGTAGTTACTGTCAATAAGTTATGAGACTGTTATATACATGTGTCACTTAAATAATGTCATATATTTGTGTGAACTGTTTCAGGTCGTAGTATCGAAATGTGAGATGCCAGCCCTTGATATTAAACGTTAGTTTTGTCGGAACACAACTACACAATGATAACTTTAGCAGCTGCAGTAGCTACATTTACTACATAACTACATAAATATCAGTTATATAGCACATAACTGCTAGTCAATGTATAGCAGTTGGCATGGTATATTAACTTGTCGACATTGCCGCTGTTATTCTATTATTGTACAGATACAAAGCACCCCTGGTACTCCAGTGTTACAGAGAAAACTTCCAACTTCCCCACTTTGGCAGGATTCCAACGAGGATATCAGCTTGCAGGAGGAATTCAAGGTGGTGTACATATTCAATTTAATGATGCCCAACTAGATTAATCATAATAGGTCATTACCAGCTTTACAAAACCTTAGTCCTATACAGAGCTCTCTGCAGTAGTAGATGGGGTCCACTTCCCACCACCCATGTCTGCAGACAGAACTTGGGTTAGAACAAGTTATGACAAGAGACGAAAGGTATCCCTGCACTGATTTCTGTTGTGTACATGTTTAATTAGTATATTATTATGCTGTGCTACTTGTACTTGTACTGATCTATCATATGTGACAAATTGTCACGTATGATAGACCAGTATTACATTGTTATAGTGAGTATGCAATACATCCTTATAGTGAGTCTGCAATGCATCCTTTTAGGTGCATCCTTCTACAGTACATCTTACATCCTTTTACGTATTTGTAGTAATTCCTTTGCAATCAAAAATATCACATCAATGACCAATAAAATATATTTATATTTTTAGTGCTGTTGATTAATCACGATTTATTGAAGGTTAACTGAGATCGACTAATTTGAAGATAAACTAGATGAATTTATTTGATCGTTATTAGTCGTCTTGTAAGGCAATGTGTATTTGAGTATATTTGTTCTATGTTTTTCTTACTTTATACCTTTGTAATGGATATTATATTAGATGTTATATTATATTAGATTTTCTGTCCCGGCTAACATTAATGTAGAGCAATTTCCATGCTGGTGTTAGCTTACATGTAATACTTGTACATTGTATTGCTGTGTCACATGACTTGTATTGCTGTGGTGTATAATTTGCACTCTTGTGTCACATGACTTGTACTGTAATTGCTTTAGTGGGAAGATAGAGCTCTATTTCGTACAAAGCCGTTGGACATTACAGAGCTGGGTAAGAGTATAGAGAATATCATGTCTGGTCAGACTGAGAGGAACACGTATGCAGGTTATATGATGTACCCATACAGCTCCAGGTAAGCTTATAGCCTCAGACTAGCATGATGTGTTGTCTGGTCCAATAATTAGGATATCATTATAATTATGTAGGATGAAATTCATTCAGTGTATCTCCTCCAGGATAGTACACGTGAATATTAGTGCTATACTGATGGCAGGTCCTTAGGGGGTTGCAACGAAGACCACCAAAACCAAGAAATGAATCTCAGCCATTGATCAAAGGTGGGAGGTTATCACTTGTGATCACTGATAGGTGGTAAAATCTGACCAATTGGAACGCCAGGTGCATCCGCTGCAGTTTCCAGAAATATTATGCAGATATCCGGAATCTGAGTTTCTCCGCCAACGGCATGACTGGAGATATTTGTTGTAGGTGATGATGTGCTATTATAAATGTGTGGAATTATGGCTGTGGTTCTACTTCACAATGGATAACATTTTTGACGGTCATTAATGTAATTTAGGTAAAGGTTTTAGCAGATGGAGCATATATTCCACTGGTTATGAATATGTGTATGTAATGCAAAATTGTTATTTTCTTGTTCAGTCGTAGCTTGAATTCATCTCCCAAATTCAGGAGAAAATACGGGTAAGACACTGTGTACATTTTGTTGTGTGTGATGCTAGATGTTCAGCGACTTAATATGTAATTTTTTAGTACAGTATCGTGTGAAATAGTGCAGGAAACTCCTACAATGAAGGTAGTGTTGCCGAGGGTTCATGAATTTGGGCAGGATCTATACATGATTACTATAACAGATGGATGTTCATGCATGGGTTCTATTTGTGTTAAACAGATTTGGATATTCTGTTATTGCTTGTAATTTTTTCACTCCCGAGTTTTTCTAGTAGTTTACTAGTTAGTTATATGCCTGAGTTTTACTGTTCTGCTTACATCTAATCACTTTGTTTTGTGTTGTTTGCTTCACGCACAGTTTATTGTAGTGTGGATGTGATATGTTAGATTCAAACTCATTGCTAGTGTCCAAAATATATGATTTTGTCTAATAGGATAAATTTTGTGGAGATGAGTTGTTATATAAAATTGTGATGATTCTGGTTTATGAATGAAATGCCATTTTATTGACCTAGCAATATTATTAGCTGCTCCCTCCCATCACATCACCTGCATCCATCACATCCAGCACATCCATCACATCCAGCACATCCATCACATCACCTGCGTCCATTTATTGTGCACAGCTAACTTACTGAACTTATATTTCAGAACAAGGCAGTTATCTTCAACTTCAAGAACAGATGGAGAGATTGTAATAAGTCCCAATGATTCGCTCGGCACCAACAGTACTAGTAAGTCAGAGTTCAAAATCATATGCAACTTTAATCTTCTGTAAATGTAAATTAGGGAATAACTACCATGCTAATTTTTGTGAATATCAAGAATGGTGGGATACATATGATTGTGAATGTGATTGTCAGCTGACGGTGATTGTAAATTCTTTGATCATACGGCGGCACAACTCCCCATCTTCACTTCCGGACTGAGACATGGGAAGGTATAAAACAAACTCCCATGTACTCTAGGATTTGCATATATCAGAGCATTATGGCTAGTGGAATGGTTTGTCCTCTTGGGAGTTGTGTACACTTGTAGAGTAGATGTTACTATTTCAGATAATAACAGTCTAACCTGCGACAGTGGGTTTTGCTCAATCTTACCACAAGCTATCAGGAAAAATAGTACAGTCGAACCAATCGCGGAAACCACCAAGAAAGTCGGCCGATTTGCTATTGGTGTAGTTAAGGAACAAGCAGGTAACTAACACATTATTATTGACGCTACGAGTTATTGGCATCTGCTGTTTGTTTGTGATAGGGATATGTGCTTTTCCCAATGCCGTTCATTATTGCCACAGACTTTCACATGAAAAGAGTCAATCATCATGCAGGAATGGACTCCTGCATGGAATTGGAACCAAACCATGGCATTAAACTATCTAACTTATGCTGATGGCAGGTGGAATGTCATCAGAGAGGATTCAATTCCCGCTCTCACCGACCTGGATTGTTGATCCGTTTAAGTTAAATGCATGTGCATAAAGGGGGAATGAGCAATTGGGGTAAGATGCTCTGAGCAGTGGGAGAAACCTTTGTATTAATGTTTATGGAAATGTCGGCCTGTATGGATTCATATTGCAACATATCGTTCACAAAATTTAGTTATTTGCCATGATTTCTAATTATAGGAGTGTATATTTTTACAGGAACTAATATTTCAGTGATTGTTACACCTGTGGATAATGCACCACCAACTACTACATCACCTAGCACGCTAGCGGTTGCTACATCACCAAGTTCACCACCGGTTTCCACACCAAGAGTTCCAACACCCATGGACAATAGGCCCACTAGACCATCGATTCTTACATTTGTGAACTCCACAGTAACTGATGCAACTATAGCTATGCCTGTGTCAACAGATGATCTATCACCTGCGACAATTGTCACTTCAGGCAGTATGACACCTACAGCTGTTGCCGCTACAGGAATTATCATGACACCAATGTATATGGTGCCCTGTGTGAACTGCACACCTCTTGTTTCTAAACCAGATGTGCTAACTACCATGTCAAACGTCGAGGACATGTCGTCTGTGGTACCTGATCTCCCAGAAGTATTTCCAGAATGTATGCCACCTTTGGTCTCAATACATGGGCAGTGCGAACTAGAGGACAATGACAATTTATTCGAAGAGTTGAAAACCAGGTAAATATGATCTCAGATTGTACATTTTAGACCACGGATGACCATTGACATTTTAGACTACATGATCTGGCCTGAACACTTGTCAACAGGTTCATATCAGTCCCCGAGGTCATCCATATATGCTTTTTCTTCACAGATTCGAACAAAGCTTGCTTTATCCAATTCAAATTGTAGTTTGTCAGAAAGTCAATTGAATGCCGATGTTTTTAATCCTGGATGCCACACTCCTCCAAGTCACCGGTGCTGATCATGGAGTCCGGAATTGAATTTCTGATCTAAGATCTCACTCCGTATGATACAGCATGGTATGCAATATGACATGCACTAAGGCATGGTGCAATTCATAGTAAGCTGTGTACTGTGACCCCTCACTGCGCATGGACTGGCTGACATCGACTCATGATATTTATATGCTTTATGCGTTATACTTATAAAGCTTTATACTAATACTAGTGCTGTAAATTTGTCTGAAAATTTAATCGATTAATCATGGCACTCATGATCAACTTTTTAATCAAGAATTAATCTTCAGTTAATCGTCCTTAATGTGTCTGTGTGTTCGACTGACAAATTAATGATTGAAGCATACCTGGTAGAAGGTTACATAAATATGGGATTGCGTGCCCGCGTTCAGACTAGATTTAACTAGGCATTTGACAATAGATTCAGCAATGTTGGAAATTAAATAAATTATTGATCACATTTTATAGCCTCTAACCAACTAATCAACAAGAGTCTCTGGATGTTTAGTTAATCTTTCAGCTAGCATATTGCCATGACTGGATATAGTATTTCGTGTTCTCATTCCCGTAAAGCAGCCTTCATCTCTCGCATGACATTTTTTTCCGGAACTGGTACTTACTAATCATTACCATTTCCAGCATGAAGATGACTTCCAAATGAAGTGATTTGAATGTAGTAACTTTCAACGATAGTGATTTTCTGTAGGGTTTTGGGAAAATTAATTTCCGCATTAATTTTGTCCTAGTTTTTGTTCGAAATTAATCGTTTTGTGAAAATGAGCTGATTAATCTTTTAGTTAATCACAATCAATTTACGGCACTGGTTAATACTTATACCTATGTGTTATACTTTGCAGACAAGCGGAGGAAGCAAGGGATCTGGAATTAAAGCACAATTTTGAAATGGAATCGTACAAACTCTCAAGGCAAGCTCTACGTTTGTACCCTAAACATTGCTCAAGATGTGTTGCTGTTCAATCTGAAATGAATAGCAAGACTATTCTCTGTGATACACATAGTATTGCTAGCTCATTGCAGCTGTCTGCTCTCCAATTGGCTTATGCTAAACAGTCGCATATACAAGTGCCTGGCCCGCCTGTGGACTCCCCGCAACTTGAAGTGAGTCCACCAGTCAAAGATTTGAACTATGTTTCAACTTTCTTACGAAATGGAAAACATTGTAATACGAATGAAAGTGGGGAAGTGAGGCGAATCCGGCACAAGTCCGTGGAGCAGGTCCTCCATCGAATGAGAAGTGTTGATGGCGAAATGTCTCCCAGTTCTCCAGAAATTGGACACCATTCCTTGACTATACACGAAGAGGCAGATAACAACCAGGCATTTCATGATCAACCTTTTCATTATCCAGCCATAGAAAAACAAAACGTGATGCATAAACTCAGGAATGATAATCCACAATCTGTAGTGAAAAGAAAGAAAGTTATAAAGGATGAGCTCGTCCAATCTCATGCATCGGTACTCAAACGTCTGCAGACTATTTGTGAATCCAGAACTTCCTCTCAACCGATTGTCAGATCGGCTTCCTCACCCTTACTCATCTACTCACAACAGAAAGTCGTCAAACGAGCACTAGACGACAGCAGAGCTCAAATACTCAAAACTATTCATAGTCTAGACTCGTAGAGAACTGACACTAGTTATTACTGGGTGGGGGTTGACTTATCTATCATTAAAAATATTTTTCAATCTGTTTTGAATTATCTCATTTGAATCTAGCACATTTGTACACCGCATTGGCAGCTTTTAAAAAAAAAATTTCCTCCCACATGGTTTTGACATATTATTATACTGTGAAAAAAGTACTGGATAACAAATTGGGGTAAAAAAAAATTTGTTAAGCTTATTATGGGTTTTTAATGTAGTTTAAAACTGCTATTACTCTTCTCTTATTTAGTATTATAGAGCTACTAACAGAGCCACAGCATCACTTACTGCATTATGTATTCATTGCAATCATTTGGGCCCTACCAAGTACAGAGATATCTTATTCTACTAACAATTTGTTTCCTGCTCTTCCAAGCATTTGAGTTGGGTATATAATTGTGTATAACAGAACAATAATTACTGTATGTCCATCCATCGAAATTAAGCCAGCATTAATATTTTAACATTGTTTCACAATGTGTGTTTTTAGGAGTTGTCTGTTCTCATTTGTTGCGTATCATAATAATTAGTCATGCCAACAACTCCTAAAAAACATTAACGTTAAGGGAACAAAAGATGAGATAATTTGGTCAGTGTTGATTGTACTAGCGGTTAGCTATTTCAAACGTCTTCCACAATATTTTTCGACTATGCATCTGTTTATACTACAAACGATCTTAAGCCATTTACATTATCATTTTATACTGCAGTATTATAATAGATAGCTTTTGAGAATTCTAGTCATTTGTTCAAAGAATTGCTATGGTGCCTGCTGGTATAGTAGCTTTGATATGCTATTTGTATTTATTATTACTCCTGCGTTGACAATTTGAAAGAGGTGATGACAATGTCAGTGATGTGAAGCTATTCTTTATATTATTATATACTATTATTATAATATACACTAATTTAACATAATACCTATGGTTGGATCATATTATCTTATATGTATACGGGCGGGAACAGCAAATTTGTCATGCAAGTCATCCAAACTTATTGGAGAGGAGAGAGGGGTTTCCACTTTCCACTTATTGATTTCGCAAGTAATATTGATATAGTAACAGTGCGGTGAGAACCACCCGGAGCAATGGCCTGGTGCGAAGTCAGAACAGAATTCTAATACATTTGGACATGGAAATTAAACAACTATTCAACCTTATTAAGCTGCGAGGCTGCAATTGAGCCTTACTTTATATACTATCACGCAGTTGATAGCAAGGCAATGTATAGTCAGTCCTATTCTTGAGATCAAAGAAAACTTGGGATACAGTTCCATTTCTTTTTCTCACATTTTCAGACTGGCAAAAATATTGCATAAATTGTGAACCGGCAACGCAAAAAAAGCAAGCAGTTGATAGTTCCTCCGTTAGTTATATTTCTCGTAATTAATAACAAAGTTGAAAATTTGTTGATTACCATAAATAAGATAAGTAGATGTTACAAAGCAAACAATGCATTTGTCACCCTAGGCTTAGAAAATATAGTGATCCGTAATTGTAATAGTGATAATTATAAAATGCTATCCTACTTTCAAGTGAATGATAATTAGCGTTGTCAAATTGAAAAGTTATGATTGTTCGTAGCATTAATTTCTGTTGAGTATTTAGCGCTTACTACTGTTAACATCTTGGGATTTCATTGGTTGTAGCTTAAATTCTAATTCCAAAATTTTTGTGTAGAAGATTTCATAAAAACACAAAGTAAATTCTCGACCAACTCAACAAAAATGCATTTAATAAAGGGAAAGTTATCTAATTAATATAATGACAAAATAATAGCAGCACCCATAAAATAATAAGTATATTAAAAAACAAAACGGTATTTATAAATATTATCTTTTGGTGATCATAATATAATTCTTCTACATGGTAATAGTAATGGTGGTGTCGTAGGAATATTTTATTAAAATTAATTGTAATTTATATTAATAAATGAGTTAAAAACAGTTTTCGTGTTTGATCCTTAATTAATACTTAATTAATCATTATTCTATACAAAAAAAAGGTACAGAAAACATCAGCATTTCTACTTTATTTTCGTGTGTGATATAATGCATTATATTTCATGTTAACATTTCTTATAAAGTTCTGCCCCTATACATCTAGTATACCTAACGTGCATTGTATACTTGATATACTTGGCAAGCTTTGATACAATATGTAACTAATATAATATTCATATATATATATATAATATATAATGTAATACATTTGGGTCAGTGTCGTGTGCTATAGAAGTAATTCTTAGTATAGAATATTATGGATAGTGTGAGTTTCTCGTCGATATCAACGCTTGAGCTGCAGTGGTGTTGGTGTCAACTAAAATATATACAAGAACAAGTGTGTCTATTACGAGCTTAAAATTCTTCTTTGAACTCGCTTAATCAACAAACAAGAATTTAGAGAGCTGAGCGAGCCCAGATGCCTTGGCCTCTAACTTGAGAAGCACTGATTTTAGTATTCACATTTTGCAAAAAAATCTTGCCATCTATGTCATCATTTTACTCCTCCAAATGGGGCTGAGAGCGATGCCGCTGAGGGTAAATTCTCAGTATTACACTTGGAGTAAGTTCAAGTTAAATTTTTTTAGGGATGACCGGCTTCATGATCAAGATCCGGTATTGTAGCAACACAAAATCGGTACACGCAATTTAGATTGGACATTAATTTACACTTGGACTATAATATAGCAATCAGCGGAGGAGTTATCTTTTCTGCGAGTAAGCATGCTTCGGACCAGCACTGAGTAAGCAGGTTTCGAACCAACACTGCTTGTCAAAATATCCTATCAGTATATAAAGGGTGCAGAGGATATGATCAGAGGGCATAGAGAAGCAGTTTAATCAGTCATAATTATAATTAATAGGAAATAGCCTTCCTGAATCACACAATTTAATTATTGCTTTATGCTGAGGCCTGAGTACAATGAATTTGATTCTGGACAAAGTCCCGATAAAGTTGAAGACCACACAAACAAGTTAAATTTGTTACAAGCAAGATTTGCACCATATTATTCCGTTAAACACTTGGCTGGTCAAAGTCATTGCTAAACATTGATAACAGTTTGTAACATGGCACTTATACCCAATGCACCTTCAATTTTAATCTCACAGCAGCGCATAAGAGCTTAGCACTACATGTTTCGGTGCACATTGTCAATTTGTTTTGGCTTGGGCTCTCAAGACTGAGTCGTGAGAAGGTTATTAACTACCATAACTAAGCTTGAGAGTCCAGGCTGTTATTTTTATAGAATAAATCAAGTTGGTGACATCATTCAAGAGTAGAAGAAATAATACAGTATCAAAAGAGCGTAAGCTATTGACTGTTACCAATGCGTAGCAGTAACCGAACAGCAGTGAAGGCTACCGGGATAGCATAAGTCATGTATCACTCTATCCCTGTACAAAATAATGACTCAACAACTATGGAAATCGGGCTATAACACAACAGGTCTGATAAAAGGGAACAAAACAGTACCAGGCATACAATATGTAAACTTGGCCAATACACTTCGATCTCGCCATTCTCCATTATCCTTTAGAAGTTTTGGCACTCGCATTGAAGATGTGGAAATTACCAACCAGTTTTAAGTAAAATTTGAACAAATATTTGCCGATGTAGTCAATTGTGATGTGGTATGAGCTTAGTTTAAATCATGTGAACCCTGCAGAATGAGAGTTATCGCGTCATGTCATGGCTGAGGGTATTTGGTATTCAAACGCTTGATAGCTTTGTGTTGGTTCAAATGCAAGGTCTACTTCAAATGCCCTCGCCGTGATGTGAGACGACAACCCCAAATTTTGTAGGGTTCACATGATTTTAACTAGTTCGAACCTGCATGCAGTAATTCTCATACTACATTCTATGGTATACACTATTACTGCTGACAATTCTCATACTACATGTATGGTACACACTCTATCGCTACTGACAATTCTCATACTACATGTATGGTACACACTCTATCGCTACTGACAATTCTTATACTACATGTATGGTACACACTCTATTGCTACTGAAAATTCTCATACTACATGTATGGTACACACTCTATCGCTACTGACAATACTCATACTACATGTATGGTACACACTCTATTGCTACTGACAATTCTCATACTACATGTATGGTACACTCTATTGCTACTGACAATTCTCATACTACATGTATGGTACACACTCTATTGCTACTGACAATTCTCATACTACATGTATGGTACACACTCTATCGCTACTGACAATTCTTATACTACAAGTATGGTACACACTCTATCGCTACTGACAATTCTGATACTACATGTATGGTACACACTCTATTGTTACTCACAACTATTATGTGTTATATTAAACTATATACATTACAAATATTAGTAATTTTATGGAAATATGAACGTAAGACCGACCACCGAATGCCCACAAATTGTTAGCTTTGTAGTTATTAGCTCATTGAAATCAGTTTACAGAATTTTGAACGGAAGAGTCTAACGTCAAAAGAAGAATTACAATGATTCGTCAAACGAACAATTCCAACCTTGAGAGGAGAATGAAGAGATCAACGACAATATTGAGGTTGTTACAGTATGTATGGATGGATACCACACATGTTATGAATTATGATGTTAGATGTATTTCCACAACAAGCAGCTATGCTAGGTTCATACACCTATCTTACCGAACTTGCCACCTTAGATGGCTTGTGAATAACTTGGTCACTCTTTTGGGTTTCCAATTGTCTAAATCTAATAGATGAATTGAATATCATCACCACACAATAATACATAACAAACTATATAGCAACGCATGATGCAGCTGGGTGCTATGTGGCTGGGCAATATAACCCAGCGCGTTAGATATGATGTCACTACATCGGGTATTGCAACTTAAGTTGTAATGAAGCAGCTAATATGCAAACTGTAAACATGGACTTCGGTATGCATGCTATACACATCTACAAGGGGTCTAATTGACAGCATGTAAATTATGACCATTATAAGTTTAATAACAAATAATTTAAATTCAGGAGTTGTGCGCTCTTCACATAATTAAATGGGTAGACAAAATATCCAACAACAATGTTTTTTTCCGAACTGACAGCATTTTACTAGTTAAATACCCAAACTACTGAAAACCAAACCAGCCAGGGGTACTCATTGTCACCTATATTTAGATAGCCAGGGGTACTCATTGTCACCTATATTTAGATAGCCAGGGGTACTCATTGTCACCTATATTTAGATGAGTATTTACTTATAGAACAAGTACTTACTTGCTCATTAGGTCCTTGGCAGCACCGGCAGGTGGGACATAGTCATGCTCATTTGAGTCTGATGACCTTACGATATTATGATTCATTTCTGGGATGTTCTCGCACTCCCCACCATCAGCTTCAACTCGGTCAGTAGATGAGGCTTCACTGACTGTGTCAGGAACATCAGTTGCCGTCACTGATGTAGGTCTCAACGGAGTGGGAGTGGGCTAAAACATAAATGTGTGCGTTTATGCATTGTCTGTATTGGATTGTATTGGAATATAAAATAATACAAACGCTATAATGTGAATAAACCCATGATATCAATCCGGTATTAAAACAATGACCTATTACAAATAAATAGCAGCTACTAAAAGTAGAACGTACGACGGGAAATCTCATTAATTATATCGCAAGGCAATATCTGTAAGAGAGTTGTCCCTTCCTGCAAGAAAACCAAGTCAAAAGATGGAGGCCATCTCCCTCTGAAGGATATAATGGGATCACCACCGGCATTTGCGATTATGTTTACAGTAATTGGATGCAATCAGAGCCTGTGCCAGTTTGTGGTCTGATGGTAACATTTCATTGCCCAAAAATATGAACAGCATAAGTAACTCATCACCACTGTGCGACTACATTTTATATCATGCTGCATTTATCTTCTGCTAAGCCAAACTGTTTTTGCTAAGAGAGACTATGTCATCAGGGGAAACGGTCAGAGCCATATGCATTTCAGTGGTTTCGATTTTCGTTGAAGTATAGTGGATAACAATTTGTCCATACCTTTGATGCTACTTTTGATGGTCTGTGCTGTACTGTGGATTTTTGCTCCTCCTCCATAGATTTAAACCTAGACATTATATTTTTGGTGACACCTTTCTCAGGCAGTTCTTTATGATAGGTCACCGTGTCTGATCTGACAACATCATCTCGTACCTGTCATGTAGCAAAATGCTGTGACATTAGAAACAATCAGAGTTTGATATCTGTTAATTTAATGCCAGTAGCTAGTGCAGCTGGAGTTAATGTAAA
>JAOQGN010312716.1:0-14870 GCA_027564295.1 Himantozoum antarcticum
GAGAATCCTGGAGCGATAAATTTGCATATATCCAAAAGTCTCAAATGCGTTGTCTCGACACAAGTCATGCTGCTAGTGGTTTTGACAACGAATTTGATTTCTTCTCCAGCCGTTTTCAACTGTTGTAAAAGCTCCGCTTTCATAACGTTAATGTCATACCGTTGGGAATTGAAGCTGATGATCGGAATCGTTGTCAGAAATTTGATGAGAGCTTTGCGTAAACCGCACAAATTGGCTCTGCTACTGTAAACTCTTTTCATAGAAACCATGAAGTCTTTGAATTTCTTTTCTTTGTCTTCCACTTTTTCTACGACAGAATCTAGCTTACTTCGAATGTGAGAGAATTTATCCATCATGTCTTCACCAGCCTTTAAGCTAGCCTTTACGATACACTCCACAAACTTGGCAACGCAATCTTTGGCAATCATTCCTTCTTATCTAACAAAACATTGGGGAACAGTGAATCCGGGAATGTTTGAGCAGGTGGAATTGCTGAGTAGTTGGTGTGAAGATGTAATTTTCATGGTTTCAGTAGACAGAGGAAGAATGTTCTTTGGCAAATACCATTCGAGGTCACACGTGATTCTGAGTTTCTGAGTTCAAAGTATCGAAGTTCTTCTTCCACTTCGATTTCGGCTCGCTCTTTCAACTGAGATAGCACGGTGTACAGATTCTTAAAACTCCCTCTGCAGAAATTGAAATCTGTAACCTCACTCGTTGGACAGCAGTGTCTGAAGAGGTGCTGAGCGCATGAATAAGTCGCTTGACAGCTGGAACAGATGAATACTTTCGCGTACTTATCAATGTCTTTGATGAGACAAATGGTTTTCGTAAAGATTAAGATACATCCTTCTTTCCTCAGGGATGCCCAAACAACATTGCTATCTCCATATTCGCTCAAAGCCATAACAACAATCCTGATATTAAATAACTTTTCCAGTCCCGTTACATCTGAAGCTTTGATTCCCGCAAAGTTCCTCGCCCTTACTCCCTCCCTACCAAAATGATTGGTAAATTTTGGGTACATAAACAGTGTACTCGCTTTGGAAGATCTGGTGAAAATTCACTTGCACCGGCTGTTGCATTGGCAGGTTGAGAAAAACGGCCAGACATCGGAAGAAATAAATTGTATCGAAATACTTTGCCGCTTCGTGGACATTTTCGCATGCGGCAAAGTATTTCGATACAATTTACGTTGGGTCCAAGCCGTGTTGGGTCTCTGCTGTATCCCTCTCGCTCTCACACCTATGCTTGCCAAGTCTTCGTAGAACCTTTCCATATCTCCTTCAGCTATAATCCTGAGAACTGGAAATAGTGTGGCATTGTTTGAAGATGAATGAAAATATCTTAGCTCATTGGTGACTTTGTTTCAGTATTAGTCCCATACTGCAGTTTATTTTCATTTTATTTTTTTCTCGACTCCAAACCCTCCTAAGCATTCAGGGTATATCGGGAGGCGTGTAGTCGTCTTCAGCAACCCACAACCTCACATTCAAGACGCTTACGATTTTCTGATTTTTAACTTTGGTTTACCAAATACCAATATCTTGCCATAAGCGCATCAAAGTCTTCATCACCAGAAATGGGAGGGTTCTCTAACTCCTCAACTTCAACCACATCTTCATTTCGCTTCGCATTCAGAATTTCATCGATGCAAGGTTCATCATTTGCAATCGGGAGATTTGGTAATGGTGGTGGTGGTAACAGTGGTGGTGGTAACAGTGGTGATGGATTTGCTGGAACTGGAACGCTATGTTGAGAAAGACGATGGCGTAACAAATTTGTTCTTCTGCGAAACTGTCTACCGTAATCTTTGCACAGAAGTATACCCACAAAGTCATCATCAACATTGGTTCTCTTACGTTTGGGCGCTCCTCCAACCCCTGATGCTTTTCACCATTATCATTGTTGTCACTCTTTCTGTGCACTCTCTTTTTGTGTCATTCAAGAGTATCGTTTCTGAGAAATCTCTGTTGGCATTCACCGAAGTTAAATCCAGTCTCCGAGCAGTAGTGCATAAGGTTTGCATGTCTCAGCAAAGTCGAGATGGAACCATATACTTTGTTGCATACTCTGCAGATGTATCCCCCCTCTTTATCTCTTTTTACTTCCGCTTGATGTTTTGTATCATTGTCATCATCTTTTTTCTTGTGGATTCTGATTTTGTGACGATCAAGAGAATATTTCCGACTGAAACTCGGTTTGCATTCGCTACAACTAAATCAAAGCTCTGAACCGTTGTGCGAAGAATGCATGTGTCTCGTCAAGAAATATTGCTGTCATATAATTAGTTGCAGACTGCAGACGTATTCCTCCCCTTTAAACCTTTTTGCTTCCACTTCTTCTTTACTCATCTATAACTCGATTAAAATATATTTATATTTATTTCATTCATTCATTTGAAATTGAATGATTGTTTCATTCGAAATTAATGATTTTTTTATGAATGAATCAATAAATCAAAATTTGTGCACATCATTTATGAATAGATGATTTAAATCATTCATTCGAAATGTTCTCTATTTTTTATGAATGATTCATTCATATCCCAATTTCGTTCGCTATCGAATAGTCCACACCCCTATCTCCTCCCCTTTTGACAAAGATGTATTAATCATCCAATCAAAGTTAGTAAAAAATGCTAACTGTAATGTTTTTGGATAATATTTCTGTAAATTTTACCTCACATTTTTTTACTGTCAGTATCAGTCTAGCTTTTGCAGAGAATGGGTGAGCATTTTTGCTCTCTCAATAATTAACATTTCGAATCATTCATTCATTCATGAAAAATATAAAAAATTTCGAATCACTCCTTCATGAATAATATAAAAAATTTCGAATCATTCATTCATGAAAAATATAAATTTTTTTGAATCATTCATTCATGAAAAATATAGAAAATTTCAAATCATTCATTCATGACAAATATAGAACATTTCGAATCATTCATTCATGAAAAATAGAAACAAAATTTCAAATCATTCATGAACAATAAAGAAGATTTCTAATCATTCGGACATCTGTCATTTTCGACTGTCCTACCAACCTTTATTTCCCGTCGTCCAACCTCTTCCCATAAAAAATCACACTTTATTTCCCGTTGTTCCGGCACTTCCATAAAAAAACACAAACTTCCGGCTGTCCGAAACCACAAATAATTCCCAAAAATTTACTTCCGGATGCACTTCCTGTTGCACCGGTGGTTGTAGACCAAGAAATCTACAAAAATCATCTCTCTAAAGACGGGGCATCTCAAACCTCATCTTAGAACCTAAGGCTGTTGCACCGGCGGTTGTGAGCAAGACTTAGGTCCAATTCATTCAAAAATGGCAAACGATAGGGGTATTCTCCCCACCCACAATGTTCCAAAAAGATTCACAGGCTACCATGTACCAACCATTAGTACATTGGGGGTATCGAAAGACCTATCACTACTACTGACGCCCACCACAGCCAATTTGTGCCATCATTGCTCACAGATATCCATATAATTACTACATATTTCAATTATTTTCTTACCGAAACATCGCGCACTTTAGGTTTCAAGCCTCATCGTTGAAGAACTTAGGCTACCTAGAAAGTTCAACCTAAAGCAAAGTATTTCCCGATAGGTAATGAGACAGATCAGACATCTATTGCTTGCAGCACTCTTGATATTTCATTATATATTTCTACCTCAGTATAGTATAAATAGTTCTGATGATAGACACAATCATTGAGCTCTCCACGGCATCCCATCAACAAGCTCAGTTCTGCTATTGTCATCATTGAATTACTTATGCACACTGCATACTAGTGGATCATGAACGGATAAAACTTGAGAACATTTATTTTAAACAAATTAATAGAAAACGAGGTATTATAGACCAAATTAATAATAATTACAATTATAATAATTATAAATGTAGATTATCTCTGAAACGCTACAAACCATTTTACACCGGATTGTCAAGCGTAACAAAGTCAATATCAAAAATTTACAAGAAATTCATGATGATAGCATGAGCACAAATAACATGAAATCCAATACCGTCATCCAACGAGGTGACAAGAACGATTTGACCTATTTTGACAAGCTTTCTTCAAACATAAAACAAAATTAAATTACCAGCTTTTGTGTGCAAGCCTGACTGTAATCTAGATCGCGCTGTAGCAATGTGCACATGACTCACTGTGTAGCATCTGCTGCCATAGCTGGAGTGTCAGCAGCACTCGGTGAAGCCTCAGTTGCATTATTTAGCGTGTTATCTTGCCTTGTTGACAAGTCCCCTGCACCCCCCTTGCTGACTGGCTGACTTGCTGACATGTCCCCTGCACTCCATGCACTCCCTTGCGAAGTACTATTGCCGGTGGGCGCTAGATTCAAATGTTTAAATTTCTTATGCTGCGTAAAGCCGTTCTTTGCAGTAGTTATATAATCACAGTGCTCACACTTATACCAATTGATGGAATGATTGGCCCGTACATGTGACCTCATACCACACCAGGCCTCAGTGATAAAGTCACAATCGTTACACTTAATGTACGTGGGCGTATAGTTGGCATCCTCTATGTAGTTAGCTAGACAAGCCACACCTTCTGATCTATGTTCATTCTCCATGTGTTCTTCTAAATACTGTTTATCTTCTGAGTTTAGGTCACACAAAGGGCATTTAAACTGCATAATCCCAGGCTTGGTGGCGTTTGTTGGCATAGCCGTACCCTCATTGCCATGACATTTCTCTATATGCTGATCTATCAATTTCTGTGTTCTGAACGCCACGCCACAAGCACTACACCAGAATTTGTGTATAATTTGTAGACTCTTCATAATCAACTTCCCATTTTTCTTATGACTTTTTTTATCTTTGGGGCGTGGCTTATAGCTACCAGATGAACCACATTCAGCCTTGTGTTTTCCACAATACGAATAGTTATAACTCCAGAATGTGCAGTTTCCTTTCCCACAGTGATATTTGACTGAGCGGGCATGACATGTGTTGATGTGTGTTAGTAGCATATGCCTCATAGGGGAAAAGAAGTCGCAGTGTGCACACTTATGCACACCAGATAAGTCCCCATGTACCGTAGCTTTATGCATCGTCTTCTTAGTATTCGCAATACTGTCACATTCAAAGTCACATAACTCGCATTTCCACATAAGTTTTTCGTGCTTGGATCGAATGTGCTTCTTAACCTCTATCTGAGTCTTGGCCGCATAATCACAGCCGCTACACTTAAAGTTTTTCGTAGTACTATGGCGAGAAGCAATATGTTTCTTCAATATCCACATTTGCTTACATTTGTAAGTACAGTTGGGTTCAGTACATGCTATTGGGTATATGTCGGCATGTTCTGTAAACTTATGATCATCAACTTCCTGCCGGTTCATACCCAAAAATTGGCAATGTGGACACTTTACGATCTTTAATAAGTCAGTACGATGTGATGGAATTTTGTCGGGTTTTTCCACTATAGGCGTGTCAGCCTCTTTCCAGGCAGTACGATTATCTAAAAGGGGTGGAGCGTTCTCTGTAGCATTCTCGATTACTTGTTTGTTAACGGTATCTGCCATAGCAGCATCGACTATATGGCTTTCTATTACTGGTTTGTTAGCCATTTTCTTGACAGCCTCTTTCTTAGGAATGGGTGTAGCTATGACTACACTGTTAGAGGGATCTGGTGTGATGGTTGATGCAAGGCATGCCTCTATGACGGCCCACTCAGCAGCATTCATTGAAGTGCCATCTATCACAACACCACGAGGATCTGCAGCCGCTAGACTAAGCACACTGGTGACATCACCTGCTATAAATAGATCAGAGTAATTGCTATAAATAGCTACAGTCATAGCTATAAATAGCTAAAGAGTCATAGTTATATATAGATGAGGATACAGTTTTGATGTCAGAGCCTAGCACAACCAATAGCAATAAGCTTTATGTGGGCTCCGCCCACATTTTAGGTTATTTTGCCCTTATTTTGTAACTTGAAATCTACCACAGGTTTTTTCAAATGTTTCAACTATGGTTTGTTCATACTATCAGAAAAGCACACACAGAAATTCATGACGGGCTTGCATTCCAGTCATGAGATATAGCCGTTTAAAATCCTCAAAACTCATATAACGTATTGAGCTCTAATGAGTTTGAAACCAGAAGTGAATGAAGTAAATTAGCCAATCAGAATGAATTTCTTTCAACGCATGATTGATTTATTCAATGTAGAGCCAAATTTTATAGTAGACTATATGGCTCTGATTCAATGCAGCCAGTTCTGGTGTCAACTATCTGGAATACAGCATCGCTATGATCTTTGCATTTGCCCTTCTGATGCTATGGGCAATCCATAGTTGAAAACGATGTTGAAAAATCCCCAGTAGAGTAGTTTTGTAGTTACAAAGTTGGCTAAAATGTGGGCGGAGCTCACATAAGGCTTATTGGAATGCCATCTAAATTTCAGTAAAAGCTTGAAAGAAAAATAATATACAATTAAAAGCAGAGGTATCTAAGAGTTGTAAAGAAGTAGAATCGATGAAGATATGCATCTGAGAAATGCCTCTATAGGATCAAATAGAATATACCACTTTATTTAGACTGTGTTGAAAGCCACCATCTAACAATATGGTTCAAGACTGTCATGAAGATTTCAAATGTAAAAGTAAATAATAGCTAGTAAGCTATTTAGTATAAAGTCCAACGGTTCATTTAATTTTACCATGTGAAGTTCCATATTTCGCTTCCAGCAACGAGCATGAAAAACGATAAAAAGTAACCAAATTTTAGTCACAATTTTTCACTTCTATTTGCATTTCGTGATAGATAAATGTATTTTAGCAGTGTATATTTCAGTTGGTACCAAGTTTTTAAGATGTGGTGAGTGCATTTCGAGAAAAAATTTAAAACTATATGCCATATGGATGGGTTGGGATTTCTTATGCCGTCCAGTAACCTGAGATGTGTTTGGGGTTTTGGGGTTGGGTGTTTGAGGTAAGGTTTTGGATTATGAGTCGCAGGCACTGGCAGGTGTCTGTCCGGCAGATGTTTTAGATGTCTGTCAAGCCACCCTGTCGAGCCACCCAGAAAGTTCACTCAACCAAAAGTGAGTTGGAAAACACTAAACTTACAAGGGTATTCCGATAGATATTTTCATCAGCAATATAACAACTAGACATAAACCAAGGTTGGTTAAGAAACTTGGTCCAAGTCTAAGCTAATACGCTATTCCTACCATACAATACCCGGTGTTCAACATTATTCTTTACGGTCCAATGAAATTAAGCTTAATACGATGTTTGTCAATGGAAATATGATACTCGGTTATTGCTACAAACTCCATATTGCAAATGTGGGAAGTCATACCACTATGAAACGGCCACTTTTTAGTGTCTAATACGCGTCACAACTCACACCGTAATACAGTACATTGTGCTAGTACACACCAACATGCTACACATGTCGCTTTCACGATACATCAGCAGATCACTACATACCACTATCTAGCGCGAGTTTCTTCTGTGGTGTTGAGCTCTTCTCGAACAGGCTTCTGGGACGTTTATACACCTGCTCTTCCGTATCACTCTGAGTGTTGGCTGACAACACAATGGAGCTCTTAGTCGTCACTGCAAATAAATAGTCAGCCATGCCACATTAAACAACCATGCATAAGCATTTATACGTACCACAATGCAATGTAAGCAACACAATCTGCGAATACTAAGATCATTGCCGATCTATTGCTTATATTTAAATGCTAATGTCAAAATCCGTTAGTGGTCTCGCAAGTGAGACACTATGATGCTGCACTGTAACCTAGCAATTTAATTCAGATTAACATTGAATCTACAAAATTCAATCTCAGTAAATCTTTTAAATGAGTCTAGAAATTAGCATTGAAAATAATGTTATCGGAAAGTAAAAATTACATTAGTAGACTAACCGAATGTTAATTGGAAACCCTGGAGGGTATGTTGCAGATGATACGTAGACTCTATGTGCAGCAACAATTTCACCTCCACTCAAATATCCTCCCAAACCGTAACAATCAAAGACAAATCAGCTAGACAAGCCAGATCACATTTTATTTGTGATAAAGAACAAACTTTGAAGTTATCTTTCCTTTGAATAGAGTTAGTAAAAGAGGGGAAAACTCCTGGTATATTTATTGTACATATGTGCCGTACGTAATAGAAGTTCTCGTATGTTGCTCGCTACCCTTAGTTACATCGCTATAACAGTGCATCAACTTGTTTCATTTCTATGTTTAAAACTGCTAATGCAACCTAAATAAAGACCTATCATTATTGCTTACATCGTTTATCGCAGTGGTTCCCAACCTGCGGGTCGGGACCGCCAAGGGATTTTCAGGGGGTCCCCACAGCCTACTAAAATAATAAAAAATCTAACTAGAATTCTTTGAATCATCGAATTTTGATCATTGAAAGTTATCTTACTTATCAATACCATTTTGACAGATAAGATAACTCCACGCATTGGAAATATTTGTTTACAATATCGCAAAATAGCATTCAATGGTGTCAAGATGTGGCAGGGGTCCCAGGTGTTTTGAGTATTAAAAAAAAGGCCTCGACGCCTAAAAGGTTGGGAACCACTGGTTTATCAGTTCCAGGCCTATGTTCAGATTGCCTATGTTCACAATGGGGGCACTCCTCAAACCGATGACAAATCAGGTAGAAATCACAGGCTTTTCTAAATTTAAACTTCTTATCCAAGCAATGGCCCATTTATATGACCAAAATACAAGGCTGTCAGAAAATAACACCAGCCCCATCTGTCTTCTGTCCCTAGGGCTTTTACATGTTAATTGTTGCTGGACAAGTATAGAGATGTGCTCCAATATAACTATCTGTAACACAAATGCCAGAAAGCACCATATATGGTGCTTTCTGGCACCAGCTTTATGGTGCTTTCTGACACCAGCTATATGGTGCTTTCTGACACCAGCTATATGGTGCTTTCTGACACCAGCTATATGGTGCTTTTGGGCAATAAATTAACCTACATTCAGATCAGGTATCTGAGATCGTCCAATCATCCGACTGCTTGGGCGGGTCTTTTAGGAAGCCATAGTATATTGTTAACAATGGCTTAACAGCTTAACAATAGTATATTGTTAAGCTGTTTTTACACTTGCCAGATTTTTCTGCCAGAAAATATATACAATTTTATAATGGAACTGGGACAGCTAATTCATCTGGCAATGTCAAGCGCATCGTAACGTCTTATAAAGGACAAAAATCTGTTTGGAAAGTGGGAACTTTCTAGACAGATAGTTGCCCTTCAGGTTATGCAAGATGTTACGATGCACCTGACGTCGCCAGATGAACTTAGCTGTCCCAGCCCCATTATAACACATCAATTTTCTGCCATAAAACTCTGACAAGTGTGAAAACAGCTTTAGTTCATATCGGAATCTGTTCCAAAGCCAATAGCGAAAAGTAAAACTAGTATTTTACCATAAAATACTATTACCATTTTACCATTGGAGTGTGTAAATAGGCTTCTAGGATATCACTTACATGTACTAGAGATAGCCTTAGCTCCTGCATCACATGTGATCCTGTTAGATATTTGGTTAGGATGGACAGACTCAACACTAGTCTGCAAGGGCATCGCAGCTTTGGGAATCTGCACAAGTTACAATAAATTATGGTCAATATCATAGCACTGCATACTTGGAACAGCTGCTACATGTATATACAGCTACCATTACATTCTATATTATAGAATTATACTATTAAAGGAAGGTGAATTTCCATGAATCTTCCCTATTGATTGGAAGTTTAAACAATATCGAAAGGATTTAAGTTACAGTTTGGAAATATTTAGAATCTTAGAGATCAATGAAACTTGAGTTGGAAATTTCAATGATTTCAATATTCATCTATTATCACACCACTAGTTCTCATATCAGTCATTCACTATTATCTGCATTTCAATTATTGATATAATAATTATTGATGGCAATTGTACTGAAATAGCATTATCAATTGTTTAAAATATTTCATTTCTTGTTAAAAATATTAATAAATAACATGATTTTACTATTGGTGTGGGGCAACATGTGTGGGGCGTGTGGTGTGGGGCGTGTGGTGCGGGGAGTGTGGTGTGGGGCGTGGGGTGTGTGGTGCGGGGAGTGTGGTGTGGGGCGTGTGGTGTGGGGCGTGTGGTGTGGGGCAACATATTGATCAAAGTTAGCGAACGTATTGATACATTGTTAGCGAAACTTTTTTTGTTAGTAAAAGATTGTTAGCAGTATTCAATATTTAAATATTTCAACAATATTTAGATTTAAGATAGATATCGTAATTTTTATGAAACAATTGATAGTTCACTAGCATCGATGCACATGCATATTGTGCAACTCTATGGTTTATAAAGGAATATATAACAAAACCCTACAGATTGCTAACACAAGTCGGTGCAAGTCGGTGCCGATCACAAGCTGTGTAGAAAGAATGAGTGAAATCCATATCAGTTTCAGCATTCAATAATAATTCAGCCAATTAACAAGCAGATTAGGGATTGAGTGTATAATGCAGAATGAGGCACTGGGTACGGACTCGTGACCATATTACGCCATAGACTTGTTTGAGGCCAATAATTGCCAAGCGGGTAAGATCTGAAACTGTGCATAATTATGGTCGCTTTGCAACTTCCACAGCCAGTGTGACTGAAGCCAGTGTGACTGAAGCCGGTGTGACTGAAGCCGGTGTGACTGAAGCCGGTGTGACTGATGCCGGTGTGACTGAAGCCGGTGTGACTGAAGCCAGTGTGACTGAAGCCAGTGTGACTGAAGCCAGTGTGACTGATGACTGTGCCATTTAGATCAAATATAACCCAAGCGGCTCAAGCACCAAATTACATACTTGAAAATTTATCTAAATCCACCGCAACAAAATTCAACAGGATACAAATATCAACGAAGCTGATCGATAATAAATTAATGATTAACTCCTCATCCCGGTGCAAAGAGTGGTATAATTTGAAACTAAGTAAATATCATGCAAACTGAAGCAACCAAACTCAAATAACTACAAGATGCCCCCCCCCCCCCACACAAAGACGCCAAGGATAGTCATGACCTGGCACGAAGGTAAGTTAAGGGCTCGGTCACATTGATTTAGCCAGGGTTTAACCAGCAGCTTTACCTGTGTGCGCCTGGCAGCCTCCCAACTATCGTAGACATCTCTTTTGAACTGTAATTTCTGAAGCTGCCATTCCTCTTGCTTTGGTACACTAAGAATCTTTAACCAGAAAGCTGTTTCACCGATAGCATCATCACCTTCCCACTCCAGCTTCTCAACCAACAGAGATTCTATAAATGTTTCATTAAAGTGGATACTAACTCAACTACAAGCTGAATCAATCAAATCACGGAAGCACATAGTTTTATAGCTCAACATTTTACAAGCGATTTAAGAGACCTGATTCCCTAAAGGGGTAGAAGACTATCTAAACTTTGAAGCCTACTAGGTCAGCAACAGGATCAGCAACAGGATCGGCGTAACGCAAATATATAATACTTGTACAGCATTAACCAACTCCAACTTCCCTTCTTACTTATTACTTATTTCAGATAATCAAGTTTGCAGGAAAAAAAATCCAAATTCAAATTCATGCTATAAATTGTATCCAAACTTTCAGACTTGGTCAGAATACAAACCTGTGAGATGCAACGCAAGTGTTATGTCTCTCTGATACAAGTTATTACTGGGGTAGAGAAGTTTTAAGGTGGATGGTGACAGCTTTTCTAACTTATAAACATCTTCCATTATTTCTTCAAGGATGTGGCATCCAATGTCACGACCTTTGCTGAAAACAAATATTGGTTTCATTATAAATTAATTCAAATTGCTCAAATCTATGTAAAGTTAACATTCTCGACTCAACTGTATGTATATTTAATAATATAACAATTTCACCATAGAAATTAATTTATTATGATAATGATCCGTGTTCTTCTAGTGAATGTGCTGAATGAATGCATTCGACAACGTTTCTGTCTCAATTTGCATTCTGGAAGTTCTACTTCAGGTTAATATCCTTACAGTATTAAGCGGTTGTCGAGCAGACTAGGTTTATGTGGAGCATGTGGAGCATGTGGAGCAGACTAGGTTTATTTTAGTTTTATTTAAACGCGATTTCATTTTCAGTGATTTTAATTATATTTTGCTCTCAGATTTTAATGTCAGATTAGAGGTTAAAATAAATATTAGCTTTAGGAACAAATTCCTTATCTTTTAAGAGCACAGAGCATGTAACCAGTAACAACGAGCATGCAACCAGTAACAAAGGCATGTAACCAGTAACAAAGGCATGTAACCAGTAACAAAGAGCATGTAACCAGTAACAAAGAGCATGTAACCAGTAACAAAGAGCATGTAACCAGTAACAAAGGCATGTAACCAGTAACCAGTAACAAAGGCTGGTGATAACTGCCAGGGAGTTTGCTTGTGTATTGCTTTTATGTGGTAATCCAACAGCTGAGCTAGTCGAGGGAAACCAATCTGGCCTCCCGTATTTTACCTACTGATTAGAACACGGGGAGCAACGTCAGAGTTAAGAATATTGCTAAAGAATTATTAGCAGAAAAATTTCGACTGCAGAGGGAATCGAACCTAGGACCTCATAAACGGGAGCTACAACCTACATCACCTGACCATCTCAGTTCCCTGGACTAGTATCACCCTCTTTACCATAGCCCTTAAAGTTATCCAACGACGGGAGGTGAGCGTAGCGACCTGTTCAAAAGTTCGATGATAACACACGCACATAGACACTACACAATAACTAGGCTGAATATCATATTAACATGGGCTATTTCGACGAGAGGTTGTCTATGAGAGCCTACCAGAAGTAAGGCTAAGGTTGAATCTGCTCGTAGCAACTGAGAGCTGCGTCACATTTGACATATTCAATGCAAGTTATTCTCTTCCAATTCTCAAGGTCAATAACCTTTATCAAACATAACGATTGCATGGGAATTTACAACATTTACAATAACTGTAACAGTTATGGCAATTTTGGTAGACTTTATTCTTACCATTAACTACATTGAGTAGACTGTGATTATAGTTAATAACAACTGTGTTGTTGATACTTGTCAACAAACGTAATCAACATGTTTATGACGCCTTGAGGACTCATTCTCTATCATGAAATCTTTGTTTCACGTCTCGCTTCCAACGATACCAGTCGTGTAGTCATGTTATATCCGGCTAGTTAATCCCTAGAATATCTTTCAACACGGCATTAATAATTTCTCAGACGATAAAACTTTTCTACATTTCTGTTGCATCGTGATTATTTGGCAACTGCAATTTCACATCATTCAATATGTTCAAATAAGTTGTTCGCCGCCAATACTTCACTTTACAATCATTACAATATCAAGCCATCTGTTATTTTGTAGCCAGGTATCATTTACTTCATTTTAAATTAAATAATACAAATACCCGAATAATAATACCCGACTGAATAATATTAGTCGGGTCTTTTCCCTCTGTGTTTTATTTTAAATGAATTGAACTTTAACTACATTACAAATTTTTATTTTTATGAAATAACACTATATACAATTAATTCCGTTAAAAAATTCCTGTTTGCAACTTTGCTAGTCAGATTCCAACTATAAACAATAAAGCATATTTCAATAACTATTTCTCTGTCACTACTACACTTACATAATTTCACTACATGGATCTTGCCTTACTTTCATACTTATTTACTAACTTACTTATACTACATTCACTTTTCTTAAATTAATATTTTTATTATGTTTATACAAAAAAAAAAACAAGAAATGATACTGATAGAAGAATCTAGAATTTCTAAATCTAGGAATTCAGAAATTCCCAGAAATTGTAATAATGGTAATTATAAAATAAATACAAGTAAGAATACATTTGAAATATTAATTTAAATTTTTAACCTTTAAATACTTTAATAGATAAAAGTTGTTTTAATTATGAACGGATTTCAACTCAAAGTTAATAATTCACAAAAATGTTAATATTATATTAATAAATTATTATTATTATTATTTAATACTAACTTGTATATATCAGAAAATGATACCAGTAAAGGATAATGCGCGGTGCACCCAATTATTAATAATTAATTATAATAATAATAATTAATACTAATATTCAATATAATTGAAACAGCAACACTGTAAAACAATGTTAAAAGTAAGAATAAGTTGAATTTTTTATGAAATTTATTTATTAAATGTTATTTGAATATATGAGTTACTCAGAACTATAATCAGTTGAAAGTGCATCCGTTTTAAGTGCTAGGCCTAATGTATGTATATATGTGTGTATGCTTTATTTCTACTCAAAGATCAGAGTAAGATTACAGGGTAAAAATTATATAAAAACAAATGCTAAGAATTTAATTCATGGTTAAAATACATATCTGCGTGACCCATAAAATAAAATACTAAAAATATAAAAAAGTTACTATATATTAGTATAATCTATCTGCTTAGACATTTGTCATTTTGTAAAATCATGTTACCACGTGTTTTTGTTCTGCTCTTTACTATAAATGAGTCTCTAATACGGGTGGAATGGCAACGCACTAGGCTTTGGTGAGACGGTAGCCTGGAATGTAGACGGTGTTGACGATCACAGATACTGTCAAGGTAGTTGCTGCAGCTGCTTACCAAAATCTGTTCTAAAGTTACCATTTCTGCTAAAGCTAGTTTGTCATGGTAATGTTCCTCATCCGGAAAGCAGACAGTGAGGGCTAACTTTTGAATTTTTTCTAGGGAGTGTATCAGAGGTTGAGAGATCAATGGGAACCAGGATGCTAAAGCATATAAGTTTTTACAGAAACAACTTGACTTCTGTATAAATGCACCAT
>JAOQGN010312938.1:0-14863 GCA_027564295.1 Himantozoum antarcticum
AAAAGAACCAGTCTGTGACGACTGCTTTGCTTGTGGCCTTTTGTTGTTTTGGAAATATTTCTGTGGCCTCTTAGCCACAAAGGTTGAACACCCCTGCACTAGATGAATTTAGAAGATTAACTGAGATTAAATTTTGTATGTTCAAGAATTATCTGGAATAATTTTTTAGGCCACAGTGCAGACCTTGTAAATACCGAAACAGGTAAACTAGATGTACAACAAAGAAAAACTTTGATTATTCTTAAATAAGTACTTTCTTGCTATAGGTGGACGGAGAAGCTGTTGAAAACTGGCATGCGAGTGTTTGCCTATGTGGACCGGCGGTCACTGACATACAATGATGTCTTCTCCATTGTACGTGGTATAGAAGAATATAATACACTGATACAGCTTGTACGTTTCAACACCCTGGAAATGCGTCTTTCTAGTCAACAATACAGCATTTCTCGTGGTAAGTAATCCTTTACTGAGATACTTATCCAAAGATATTAGCTAAATGTATAAAAAAGCTCAAGCTTAAGAGGCCCGTGAAATACGGAGCAAAAGCACGGCTGTAATACAAAAACAAATGTTATTTACTGTAATTAGATGTTACTGTACTAATATTACATTTCTCAAGTAGAATTTCTTTGAGTAGATTTTCTCACCTACCCTACCGGAAATTCGCATGAATTTGTAACATTTTGTTCTTAACAACTTTTCTAGCTTCCACGAGCAGAACTAACAATTTCTATCTGGTGCAGCATCAGCATCATGGAGCTATAGATTCCAGTACCACCAAGTCATTGCATTTCTTGCGACTACTCAACAGCGTAGCTTTTGAGTGGGCAAAGTCTGCAGTGGCAATAACAAGACATTTTCTTGGTGAGTAGAAGTTTTGTTATTGCATGTTCAGTTCATGTTCTCCCTACTCTTATATGCAACCTATTTATTTACTAAATAGATTGCATATACTTGATGTAATACTGTGAGTGGTAGAATAGTGTTCAGGCTAGAATATTAAATACACTATGGATAATAGTCAAGGTGCTCTCCGTGAAATGGGTACAAATTGCCAAGTATTTGATTTATGGTTTGTGGACTGCAATAAAGAAATACACAAATCATAGATTGAAGGGGAAATCATGGATCATAAATTATATCTTACATTTCAAACATAAAAACTGTGATAATGGGGTTAAGAAACATTAATTGACCATGATAGAATGCCAAATCTTGGTTTGTAGAAACAGCTCTCATATTAAAACTGCCTGAGTTGATTGTGAAAATGATAAAACAGTAAACTGTAATTAAATTATGACAAGAGAAGCCTATTTAGTATAATACTTGTCTCATGTTCAAACGATCCCAATATTAGATTACTACAGGTGTAAATATCATAGCAGACATGCTTTATAACCATGTACATGTATTACTCACCATCGTCTTTTTAGATTCGCACACGAGATTAATACAGGCAATGCAATTTCAGAATTGTCTCCATGTGGATCAGGCCCCTGGAGTCTTGTCCAAGACTTCTCGTCTAAGGACTGATACTTTGATTAACTTCAGCTCGGACTACTTTAGTGGGTCTCAAAATTACAGGAGAGATCAAAGTGTGCCAGTAGATATTACCTCCGAAGCATCTCCTCTTCTTGACTTTGGAAAGAAAGAAAAGGATTATATCAGTAAAGTCATCCAAATAACTTGCCAAAGAACAACGCTTCTCAGAAAAAATAAATTCCCAAGTTCTAATAGTGGTATTTGGCCAGCTCACAACTCGACTACCTCCAGACCTTCGCTATCAAAAGGTATACATACTACAAAGTCATGTAGCGTGCTGTATACAATATCAGTAGCATTGTTATTTTTTACCTTGCATACCTTACAGGTACATTTAGCTGTATGATTTTTAAATCATGTTTGAAATCTTACAATGTGTATAAGCTAACTAAGCTAGCGCCAGATAGATGCTAACTAGTGACATTACCTTTTGATCAATAACTAGTGACATCTCTTTTGACCCGACTCTAATGTTGGAGTTGTCTGATCACAGTGATGGACAGACAACTCCCGAAATACAGATCACGATTGAGACCAAAGTTTCCAGACAATGTCCCATTAATGTAATCAGATGAATCTCTTCCCAATGATAGCTGGGCATTAAATGTGAAGTCTTATTATAACACACAATGTACTCTGAATATTAATTTAATCAATGCAGGCGATGAGTCAGTGATTTCAGAAGAACAATCCGACACTTTCACACGGCAGGATCCCAAACGAAAGTCTGTGTCATGGGGAGACTCTCATGACATGTCTGTCTGTAGGCAACTGCTGGCCAAGTAAGTGTTTTACTTGTTAGCTCACTATACAATCTTCACTATTACAGAGTAATCTAGTCTTGTAACTGCACACTCAATTATCCTATTTTAGCCCCAGTTTTCGATTGACATATCGTTGATTTTTGTTCTTGTTTAATGTTCTGTATTTTCTATTTTTGTGGGCGCCTCACTTTTGTGGCATTCCAGTGTTATTAAACAGCAGCAGTATTTAGTAAACCATAAGGTACATGTACATATATATGAAAATGACCATCTACAAATTGTTTTGTAGCTAACTACATAGTAGTACGTATTTATCAAGACAAAAAAACATGAAAACTACGTAATAGTTTTAATATTTTTCTTGAAATTGTGATGCTAGTTATTGGTTTATTAAAATAATTTTATTTCAAATTAAATTATTCTGTGTAATTTAATCATTATGGCACGAATATTGTCGCAGTTGCAGCTTATTCGGTGTTATCAATCCTTCGAGAGCTTGGGAAGCTGATACTTATGGGTGGGCAACTCCAAATTTGACATGCATGTATTGCCATTGTGCCATTTATTTTTCCTGAGTATATCCATTCAAGCTACTGCATATATCACGGTAGAGGTATATTGTAAATAATGGTATACATTTCATAGTAAATATCTTAGGATCCATTATTTGGTTTGGTTCCCAATATAGACACTGCCACAAACCAATGGTTCAATTTGCTTGGGATTTTAACTTAAATAATTACATTGTTGTACAGGTAGTTAGCCATAGGTTTTATTCATCTACATAATAGCAACTTATATAATATAATTATGTTGTATATATAAATATTATTGACTGACTGGATTTGTACTCACATCCCTTTATCTTTACTTTCCACTGAAGGTATACCGATGCTCTGTGGAAAGATGTCGGTACTAAGCTGGAAGATAGTCTGAGCTATGAACTCAACTGGAGTAAACCAGGTGGACACAGATCTAACATAGGCTGCCTTGATCTTTGCAGTTTTGGTGCTTTACAAGAGTTTACTAAATCTCTCAGTCACGCATCATCTAAAGGTATTACCCTCGGAGATTTCAAACTGAAACCACTCTATTATACCGACATATCACTCTCATAACTCAAAGTAGCGAAAATTGAAATATGGTGCTATTGATGCTGCGTGTCCAAGAGGCAACAATAGATGAAACGCTAAAAGTAAAAGCCTAACTAGAGGACACGCTAGAGACCACGGAAGAGGACATGATAGTTAATTTGTGGACGCTGATATAGACAATGAAGCTTCACAGCATTTTGAGAGTCCTGGATTTCTCTACCTGTTTTCTATTTGTAAAATTATATGAAGATAGCTTAGTTTTAGAATGATCTTATAATCACAAAAAAATCAACCACAGGTACAGTTAAAATGTCCTTGTGTATCCATCTAAAATGACTGATATTCAACTTTCCCCATCAATAATCTTGCCCTGATTTGTATTATGTTACAGGATATTTTACTGTTCATGGGAGTCGGCATTTCTCACAGATTCTGACTATATTGAAAGCTAGAGCTGGCCTAACAATGTGTGATATAGCCATATCAAAATGTCTAGCGGCTATGCAGAGTGGCAAGGTAGAATTTGTCCAGATGCACGATGGTAAGAGGGGCAGCCGGACAGCCATGCTTTTGAGAAATGCTGTGATATTAGCAAAGTCTCAGCTAGTATCTCATCCTTTGCCAGTAGAACCGCTGTCTGTATCAAAAGGTTAGTCAGCAACTCTGCTCTCTGATCATAGTGTAGTATACTAGACTGAAATGATTATAATTTTTGATTGCATTGACCGAAATGATTCTAATTTTTTATTGCATATTTCAAAACCAGTTATGTGCTGTTGATCAGCTGTGTGGCCTTTCCTAGAACATAAATTTCACCATCCTAGCGAATGCAAATTGAGGTTACATGTTTGCCCACGACTAAGCATCCCCAACAATGGGAGGCTTAAATATGATTGGAATCTAAGTGAATTTATTTAAAAATAGAATTGTAAACTATAACAATATAATAATTATATTAGACAGGACAGTTTACATGGATTTAAAAAATAACAATGCATAAATATACATGCATTAAAAATGTTCTTTATGGTTGCTGATACATTGACATTAAAAATTGACAAAAATATGCTGCTGGTATAATTGGTGATTGGTCAGTACGTGCTACATGTATGTGAAACTGAGACTTTTGTTTTATGATTGCTATTTTCAGTTAGTCTGTATTTACATGTATGACTATTACAAAGCTAAATTGTGTCATGCAGGATCACCATCACACCAGAACTATGCAGATTACAGAATCCGGGCTAACGCTGTTAGAAAGCTGGAAATTATAATTGGTCTTACAGAGAAGTGGTGCATTGACAAAGCAAAACAGTTGCTCTACTCATACAAGGCGGCACCGATTGTGCTGATAACTTATGCTGACTTGCTGGTAAGCTGTAATCTCCTATCTACATGGAGGTACAAATGCAGAAATGTGTTATGATGCCAAATAATGCGTGATGATGCCAAATAATGTGTGATGATGGCGTGTCACAATGAAGTCAAATAATGTGTGATGACAGAAGTTTGTACCCAAAGAATTGTGAAATTTCTACGTATGAGTGTGGCTTAATTGTTCCATTTTTCTATCCATTTGTTGTTAGTTTACTAATAGTTGTGGTTCTATAATGTGTATGTGTGCTATGGCCAAGTAGTGCTTATTATTGACCTCTACCTTACACCATAGTATGTTGCATTGTAAATGACTAAATGTAAAGTGCACACCTCCCTTGACTACGCAATTAGTGACCTCATGATGTGGTGACAAATTGTGTCATGTATGTAGTATTTCCATTATCTTATTGTAGGTACATGTAGTAGTGCTTGCAGCATTGTAATGTTGCTCCTGTTCCTAAAATCTACAAAATAATAGTTTATTGGGCAGCCACAATCAAGCTTACATGTATGTTTTGCTTCATTTCAGATCTTACATAAGGAATTATCGTCAGCATTGCAGCTGATACAAGGCGATTTGTTTGCTAAACAAGTGCAGACGATGCAAAAACAGCTTGATAAATTGGCTCTGTTTCACACTGAAATGAAAGAGAAACTCTCAGAAAAGGCAAAAGAGCTTGCGTTAGTGACCATGAGCCAAAAGATGCCCCGTACGCGTTTCTGGAGATCGTCTCCTAGCATCGGTATGTACAGACGAAACGAAATACGGACATGACATTTCTCCAGTTATATACAAACAATTATGGATTTAGGGGTACCCTATTTGTTCAGATACCTCGCGTTGCATGTTTTTGAGAATATTCTGTGATAGAATTTTCTGCTGTGATAGATATTCTATAATTATAGCATATTCTACTGTGATAGATATTCTAGTTAAAATATTTGACTGTGATGGATATTTTTTATGCGTTACTTTTGCTTGCAGTAACAGAAATGCTTGGAATTTGCAATTGAGAAAACCGTGACTATGAAAGTATACTGGGAATTGTTCTCTGGTTTTCTCATGACGCAGTCAAATGCTACTGGTTTGCTCAGGATAGAAAGTGCCGATGACTAATATAATTTATAGGTTTAGTGCAATGGAAAATAATATTAATGCCGATATCAACACTGAATTATTGGCATATATAACAAAAAAATGACACTACATTTTCAGGATTTTACACCCTACATTTTCAATTTCACACCTTACATCATAATTTTAGAAAAAAAATTCCACTGAAAACTGCCAAAAATACTGTAAAATTGCAAATTAGTAGCAATTGTATCACTAAAATGTTTCTAGAGAAGGTTCTAATTAAGTTATAAGGTGGGGTTTTCACCATTAGAAAGCCAAGAGATTTCTCTACAAGATTAAGTCATACACGACATGTCATTGCGCCGTGACCGTTATCTATGCCCCTGACAGTGGCTGTTCTACTAGTACATGGCAACTGTTATTCTCGAAATAATGCATCTGGATTTCAGAGTGCAGTAATATTAAATGACGAGATACTGGATACACATTTGGAAGCTGTTATTCAGAAATATAGTTACAGCTACATAATGTTCACTGGTAAGATTATTAGCATTTTCTTTACAGCAGAAGCAGATACCGAGATCCAGGGATATGCGGAAAGCATTGTAGACGATGTTCTTTTGCCCGTCACTGAGGGAGCTAAGCATTTGTGTGCTGATGATCAAGTAGTTGCCATAGAAACTGTCATCAACACTATATGCCAGATATGGTCCGAATATTTCCTAAAGCGCAAGATAAAGTTCAGGTAGGCCACGAGTTCTTATTATGGGTATAAAAACACTACTCTTATTCAGCTTTGATTATTGCTAGGCGCGTTATTGTCAGTTGCCACCATCATTGAATAAAATTCTAATTAAATCTTCAAGATTCTTTAGTTGAGCTACTCTGCGCGGGTCATACGAGTGCTTTCTTTTAGTTACTGTGATGAGCTTTATACTAGTAGTTTGTGCTATATTCTGTCGTAAGATACAATTTTTCTGTTATTTTTTATAAATGGTATGTTTTTATTCCATTCAAAGATTGGTATATACATATCTTATAACTGCTTTTATATAGAGTGAGTAAGAGTAATAAGACTGTTGTTTTATATATTCTAATTGTTTTAGACATATATATCTATCTAGTCACATTTTCTTAGTCCCATTTGTTGCAGTGCTTGGTTGAGATAGTGATTTCTGTTTAGAGACAAATCAAAAAGATGCGTATTATAGTCATGGCCACTCTGGCATGATTCGGTATGAAGCGGTAAATAATTCCAAGTACCATTGGTCCAAGAATGTGGACAAGACTTGCCTCCCCTCCTTCATTTCCCACCTTATTGGACTACAAGTACTAGTATTCATTAGCTAGCATGCCTTATAGATCAAATATGTACTTCCTTGTAGTGTACATGGAGCTGCACAGTTGCAAAAGGACTTTAGCTACCTCACAAACTTCATCGAAGTATACTTAGATGAAGAGTCGGTAAAGAACAGAATACTCCAGTGCTCAAGCATACTTAAATTTGATATTATAATAAGAATACTCAGTAAACCTCCAGCATCGGGTAAAGGGAGTTCCATTAGCCTAATTCAAAACAACAGAGTATTCCCAATGGAACAAGTGGACACACGGACAGGTAGCCAACAACACTCAAAGATTATTCTTGACAATCCATCACAGTGGGCGGCTTTGAGGGCGGGTAGCGCAGTGTGCTCATGTATCCCTTGACGACTACAGTCGAGTATGGCCGTTTCATACACATACAATCGGCCTACATTACTTTGTCAAGTAGGCTGTTATTTAGGAAGTCATGTCAAGACTTTGACATAGATCGTTGTCAGACTAAATACTTTTACAACTTATCAATGGGTATTTTATTTACAGCTTTTTGGCTTTTTAATGTATACAAACCGCTATGGTGCTGCCCAAAAATGTATCTGTTGGAATGAATAATTTCATTAAAACCGGGCAAACAAATATGTGTACAAAAATGTTACTAAATAGAGTTAAAGTAGCACATAATATAATACTCAATATTTTCCTCAATCTTTTCCTTGCAATAGGCTTCCAAAGTAGATATCAGGAATGATATGACTATGATATTGCCAAGCCATGATATTACTATAATAGTTGGAAATAATTACATTTCATAGCTTTCCTTTACATCATATATTTTTGTAAAAGGGATGATTATATACAGTTTCAGTATTATACATATTATTAGTGTCTTAGTGTCGTAGCCTGTGCCTTCTACTTTACCACATAACAAAACTTTGCCTGCATCTTCAATCAGAATTTAAAACTTACATAGGATATCAGAAAGGGCTCACCTAGGTATGCCATTCACATTGTGCAAAAAAGGATTGGCAACCAGACTATCGCTATAGAATCGTATATATTAGTTTTTCTATTTTAATAGTTCCTTAGGAGATTAGACTATCGATTTGTCGTATTATAATGATACAATTATTACACACTAGTAAATATATCACGTAAAAATATATGACTATGATGAATTACTCCGTAAAATGTACAAAAGTGAGAGTAATCATAAATACCAGAATAGCTTCATATCCATAAATACCAAAGATATATGGTAAAGATATATTATGCTTTGCAGCAACAACAAAAAAAAAGAGCAAAATTATTGCAAATTTATAAAAAAAATTTAAAAATAGTATCTGCGAGATAGTTGTATTTGTGAGATTTGTTAGACGCACTAGTTTAGACTATTGTACAGGATGTACACAACATCCCCAGTTGAAGTATTAGCAGCGCTGGTAGTAATCATAACCTAATACCCATAGTGCACTAGCATACCCATAGTGCACTAGCATACCCATAGTGCGCCTGCATAGCACAGCAGCAAAGGGAGTCGTCCAGATAGCAAGTAGTAGGCCTACCAGTGCTGGGTCTTTTGGCAAGCATGCATGAGCAGTTGTTTCAATAACTTGATCTCTACAAAACAATGAGACATCTTTAAATATGCATATCTTATTTTTAAGATTATAAATACATGTATATATGTATGTATGTAATGTATGTAAAATACATGTATGTATTTTACCGATTTTTGCCAAATTTACCGTCTAATATGGGCAACCCGTGACAATAACAGAATTAAGACAATATGATACTATGACATCAATGGAAATGGTTACACAACTAGCTATGAATATGGTAGTACATGAAAAAATCTGTTGTTTGGTCTGCTAGACATCGCTAACATTTGCCCACATTTGTTGGCAGACTTCCCACACAGTAACGCTGCCATTATTGGCTAGCAGGATTATGTGCATGAATCTACAGTATCAGCGTGCTTGAGACATTGATACAAAGATCAGCGGTTTGTCTTTAGGCTCGGCAATCTTATCGTATGTGTCTATAGAGTAGATACTTTCAGCCTCATTGGAAATTAGTAGCATGAAGCAATTTTATTTACAATATATACAGATGTTTTGTAGCTAACTGCTATATATATCCGTCCGCATAGGCAGTTCCAGAATGTAGTCCGAAACCCAAGTTTTATTGAACTGAAATTACTTGTTAGTATCAATAATTTATTCACATAAACATGTCAAAAACTTTGCTGAGCGATAAATGACTTACTCATGGCCGCATGATACATATTGATAGATACTTACAAGCTTCACCATCTTCACATGTTCTTTTTCTCAAACAATCAGATCTGTAAATAAATTGACTTCAGAATGTAATAGAGCTGTGCGATATGACAAATTTCAGATATCGATGCGATATCAACAATAGTATTGATGATACGATATTTCCGATGTCGATATTCATATATCCATTTTCAAATATTTTCATTGGCTTTATAAAAGAAATTGTGCTGGGTAAGCGGAATATGACATTTTAAAACATTTGATACTACACACATGTATTTTATTTGATGCTTTTATTTTATAGCATCTGAACTCCAACCTGTATTGTTTGACCTCAGTAGCACAATATCGAATATTTTTGCAAACCGATATTGATATAGAAGAAAATATTTATAATAACGGTATTTTCAATACAATACACAGCTCTGGTATGTAATGTATCAATTGACAGTAAATAACACTGGTTTGCTTGATATATTTGAAATTATTCAAGGAATTCATTCGCATACGCCAACAGACAGTGGGTTGGGACTGTTTTGAGCATTACCTTTCAGCAGATGTCGAGGCATTTGATAACATATAGGACATTTCTTTAGCTTCCCTAGATAGCTCTGCTAGTTGACCGACTCTCGTGCTACACAAGTATCCAGGTATAAACCTCCTGAACATATTTGGGTTCAGGTTGGCATAATCTGTGGAATAAGTGAAACACTTATACTGGATGGAAGGAAAGTTACTGATGTAAATATTTATTTATTCTCATGAATGCTCGGTATTACTATGATGTTCTATATAACAGCAGGTAAGAAAACTCCATCAACTGTCGCGTTCATTATCATAATCTACACTTTGCAGAAACATTGTGCAGCAGTATTAGCAACAGTATATAGGTTAAAAATATGGCCAGTACTGATAAAATTACATTTAAGACTTTTTGCCATGACCTTATTAGACAAATAGTAGTAGACTTTTTGCAAAGTTTTAAATGTATGGGGGAGGGGATAATAATTATTTTCACTTATTATCTGCAGCACCACATGGTTAGAGATAATAAGAGATGCGCAATTACAATTAAGGTACAATAAATGCGTTATTTAATAGCACTTCGAATTCAACTATTTATCCAAATGTGGATGAACACAGATTTGCATGCTTATTTCAGCAATTATATTTGAGAATATATAGAACAAAACGTCATGATATAAAATCTGCCTTTTTGGCGCTTTACACTATGGTTTTTGTGTAAGATATTCTAGGTGGCACTTGGTTTTACTCATATTCATAATTATGATGAATTCATATTCAAACATTTACTGTTACTAGATTATCTTGTAGATGTCTCAAAGTATCACTTGAATAATGATTTGGATTTTCATTACATAGCATAACAAAGATGAAGGACGCAAATCTACATGTAAGTTATCTCCTTTGTAATGCCCTACCTTCGTTTATACTGTACAATGTTTTTATAATACTAGCAAATGTGGAGGGTTCGACCGCAAACGGCTTACTCTCAGCTTCTCTCAAATATTCTACAAGTTAATAAAAGCACATCAGCTTGTTCTTATTTTATTGCTTTCAATAGAAGTATAATGCATCAAAACATATGTACTGTCAATATTTAGTGGTGAGCAGTGATTGTTTGCCTGGGTGAACAGCGTGGCTGGATTCTTCGTCAGGTCACTCTGCATGTACATGTAGTGTGGGCTGCTACATAGTTACCTCCACCCTCTGTGGCAATTTATAGGTTCCAGTTGTTTAGTAAACAATACAGCTATATTATATTGTAAGGAACTGGTAAAAACCATGCATTGCACGAGTAGTTTCAGGGAACGTCCTCCCAGAAGCCATTTTTTTAAATTAGCGGTAACATTGGAGTTGTCGTTTAATTATGTTCTATTGTAAGAGTGACAACAACTCCAGTGTAAGAAAAACTCTGGCGCATACAATGAATACAGGACAATTTTGAGGATCAAATCATGTCCATCAAAATATTCTATTAATACACCATTAACCAGTTGCACACCATTGCCGGTGCTTGTGTTGTTATACCGGTATATTGATCTTAGTCACATCCAAAAATATTGTTACCTGGAATTGATAAATACTGGAATAAGAATTATATGCCATAGTGCTGCTGGTAATGTATTATGTGATATAAAATATACTATTGTGATATAACAAATAAGATATATTATGTTAAGATATAAGATATGTTATTGTGATATAAATGATATCACAATAACTATTTAACTGATATCGTGTGACAATTAAATCAAAACAAATTGCATAACCGCCTTTGCTCGGCTTTCAGCTGCTTTTGCTGTAGTAGAATATGAGAGAGGAAAACTCAAGCATTACAACATGAAGCGGAACGAAATATAGTTTAACAATTATACATACCTAGCACCAGATGGATATGTTTATTTATCAGCCTGTCATTTAGTCTGCTGTAAATAACTTTCTCTAATTCTCCCTTAACAATGCAGCGACTCTTAAAAACACATTTAAACAAGTCATTGGAATTAGACTCTGTTAATTTACTGCACCTAGTTTACTAGATGGCAGGTTCGCACAATGTTATGTAACAATTATATAAAATATGACACAATAACTCTCCAGAAGATTTCGTGACGAAAGGAGATTTAGTCAGTGAATATTTGAATGAGATTAATTTCAGAAGCCATTATTAGATTGTTGGTCTTCCCTTCATAACATTGCACTAGAAATATTATTGCACTATAAGTAATACCATTGCACTATTAATTCTTTGACTCCTCAATTTATTTTCAAAATTTGAAATGCCTCGCATGATTTCTATAAATTCCGAGAGAACTAAGAGATCCCGAGCCTTGGAAGTAAAATAAAATTATATTCACATCAACATTCTCCATATGATGAAACTATTTATAGGTCAGGTGGGCGTGGGGGTTGGGGTAAGCCAGGTAAGTAAAAAGTCGATATTTTTTTAGATTTATAGCCACTGAATGTAAAATTTAACACAGTCCTAGAGATTTGAAACCAAGCTTATTAGAATCCTCTCAGGATTCGGAGTCTAGCAAACTTGGTGGTTCGGGCTGATCATATGTATGTTCTGTATGATCATACACCCTAACCCACTAGATGGCAGTAATCACTTGGCTAATTAGCTAATTAATTAATATATTTATTATATTAGTGTAGAAGCAAATTATTTATTAGCATACATTATTGTGTTCGAACCAGTAGAGCCAGACACTTGGAACTTTCACCATTGGATTCAATGGACAATTCTGTAAGGACAACATGTATTCACCACCTACCTCCGACCTCCGAGTGTGAAATGCAGTATCAAATACATGTACCCCATACACTGACTCAAGGTGCGACCAATTTAAAATATAGTCAAAATTTAAGGTACAAGGGTACCATCGAAAAAATTCTTTAAAAATCATTGTATGGAGTTAAAAATCTGTTGTCTAATACAACTTTTTATGCTGATTCCACTGGTGCAATCTGATTTTTTGTAAAGTAATTTGATCTAAAAATATTTAAAAATATGCTTGGAAAAAGGTCAAGAATTGATGCGCAATTTCATGAAGGCCATAAATGAGAGATGCTTAAAAAGGTGATTTATGCACTCACTGATATATGGATTAAGCACTGAATTAACTTAGACATTTAAAATTTTATTTTAAAATTAAATGAATAAACATGAAATATGAATTATGCTGCATGACATCAGTGTGCTTATTGATCAACAACAAAGGTATACAATACTATATTTATTTCAAAATAAATAAGTACTAGTACTAGTACAAATACTAGTACAAGTACTAGTACAAGTACTAGTACAAGTACTAGTACAAGTACTAGTACAAGTACTAGTACAAGTACTAGTACAAGTACAAGTACTAGTACTATGCAATACATATATTTAAGTCAAATTGGTTTTAAATTTTCATCAGGATAGAACAGCAGATACGGTATTGCAGTGTTGGTAGGGAGGTCGGCGTTCATCAACTCACCAAATAACCAAAGACAGCCAAGACGCTTGGAACATTATGCGTGAAATACTGCAAAGCCTCCTCAAATTTTTCTATGTATTCCTTCACGTTTACATCCTAAACAAGTCAAATAATGCAATACAATAACACAATTTACACTTGCTCATGCTAGTCAATATTTATACCTAATACATACGTGATTGACTTAGATGTATCTGAGAACAGTAATGGCTAAGATGTAGATGTTGAGAAATTCAATATAATGGAGAGAGTTGCAAAACTCAACAGAATAGATGTTGAGAAACTCAAATGCATTACATTATAAATCCAATTAATGTTTCAATGTCTAGCTTTACATTGTCGTGTTTTGACATTCAAATATAGTTACACGTGCATAAAATATTTGAGTTGTCTTTGGCCGTTAAATACGCTGTCAATTGATAGCACAGTTTCGTTAGTGCAGCAGTAGATCTTATACTTTAGATGATTATTAAATATTTATGAAATGCGAAAGTATTTATTAATGAGTAATCAATTTCTGTAACTGACAATTGAACATGACAAACGTACCTTTAAGGTCTGCAAAGAGCTATCTAATACATCCACATACGGATCAATTTTCTTATATATGAGATCGTCATAGAGTACAGCACCATAGCCTTGACATACTATGCGATATATAGCACTAAAATTAGATACAAATCACCAATTTATTAGGTAAAAACGGCAGAGCAATAGACAGCGACAGTGCTTACAACACCAGTAAGTATATCAACATGAAAAGTCATTGAAAATGGGTCACCGTATATTTCAGGTAAATTTGGAAGATAATACTATCTACAGCAAAACAATTCGTCAAATCCTTACAACTGTACACAACCTGCAAAAATACAAACAATGATGCTATTTACTTCTCAGTAGCAAAATGAAAATTGCTATCAACTGAAAGTCGGTAAAATCAAATTGTGAAAAAGGTAATATAAAGCTAACAGTTTTATATACAGCTAAACAATCACTACAGCTAGTTATGATTCTGAGCAAGAGTATAGAATAGAATGCATACTAAGCACTGGCATTAGTCCCAAGTACTAAGCCTCACTCTGCAACCATGGCTAATATTATGTTTCCACAAACCAAAAAGGAACACAACAGAACATGCATGTAGTAGAAGTACCTAAAAAATAATTTCATGAATATGAGCTTCTGCTCTTAGGTGAGACTCCCTCCATCTATACATCTAAGACTCACATAGCGTTACCAGTTGATACCGCGACAGTATGCTATAATATATTAGGAGTCATGAAAAAGAGTTCCATGCAAGCTGCAAACTTTAGGGGTCAACTGTTTATGGGTCAACTGTTTATGGGTCAATTGTTTATGGGTCAACTGTTTATGGTTCAAGTGTTTATGGGTCAAC
>JAOQGN010313048.1:0-22469 GCA_027564295.1 Himantozoum antarcticum
GTAGTAACCAGACATCTAATAAATGGTGTACCAATCGCAGTGTTTCGCAGAGACTTGTATGCTACAATATAAACATACCTGTAGCAGTGGTTTAGGATGTATGACTTTTGTTTCACCAATTTACAATATGCTTGCTAGATATTGTGTACTACCTAATATATTGTGCATATTAGCTTAGATGTTTGGTATTAGGTCTAAGGTGTTGTCTGTTACCATAATAAGTTGTATACGATAAATTAGCCAAGATACTTCTAATACCTGCTGGAATTTTATACAAGTACCCTACGGGATAAATTATTAGCCGACTTTATTTTGGCGAATCTCCAGCATAAAAATAAATTTGAGGACTTTATTTTTAGCGAACTTTGTACTAGCGAAATTCACAATCATGCAAAGTGTTGTTTTCTATATGGAACCTTCAAATTTTGCTACTGCAACGCTAAAGTTTTTGAAAGAATGAAATGGGTTGGGTTGGCTCAATCTTAGTATGTGGTCACTGATTAAAAATAAAGTTAATAATACTAATGGATGTATTTATTTGTCATTGCTCTAGACACTGTGCCATAATCGACCTGGTTTAGAATCTCAACTTTATAAGTGTCAGTATTTTCTATCAAAATTTCTATAGCAAATGTCAAAGACATATATCAGTTTACATTGCATAAATTGTACAAATCCCAACATTATATGTGTTGCATGTTGTACACATATAATTATATAGGCAATATATATAGCCGTATATATTGGCTTTGTAGCTACATACAGTGTGCCTCGTCGGATATTTTGACCTCGAATAATTCGAATATTCGGATAATTCATACATTTTGAGTTAAATCCCATCTGACATCATTGTAATTTACTCTGATAATTCAAATTGTCTGTTGTCTTTCGAGCTAATTTTGAAAGAGAGATTATCAGCATTTCAACAGCATTATTTGACATAATATTTGCTCCAAATTCTTTGAAATAATAGTTTCTTACCAAGTAAATTTTGAAATTATTTTCACTCATTCTCTCAAATCACAGACGATCAACTTGGCATGCAATTATAAACGTGTAATCTTAGCCCACATTCATTAAAATCACATTGGCAGTTACATTGGTGTAATGCTAGGGAATGCATTTACCATGCATTTCAGATTATTTGATAAGAAACACAGACTCTCTAGTAACTTCCTGTTCAACTTGGCCTTAGTGCGATCCTAGTACAAATCGTCAATCTGCTACAGGTTTAAAAGGATGGGCATAGAGTTATATTTCCACAGTGGAAGATAACTCTATATATGCATATACTGTAATAATTTATAATCTAGTGAAAATTGTGGGTTATAGTACACCAAGGCAGACTATACACTAACTTATGCTACCAGTTTGGTTCACAATATTTGCCTTGTGCACACCATATGCTTCAATAGTAAAGTATCAGTTCTAAAATATACTGTAAAATATGTAATGGAACTCTGGGAGGCTGGGAGTTCTGTAGCTCCTATGGGAACTGCTGTAGATTTGAATTTGACAACTACTCATAAATTGAACATCTCATAAATTGAACAAAGTTTGATGGACAGATTTTTTTCAATTAAGTGATGTACACTCTGTAGCTATTTATCTACATCCGATACTACTGGCAGTGTGAATACAATGCAAGTTGCTACGTACCTTCTCAAACAGATCGCACACATCTCTGTGGCATGCATGTTTATATAACGTAGTAACCAGACATCTAATAAATGGTGTACCAATCGCAGTGTTTCGCAGAGACTTGTATGCTACAATATAAACATAGCATTGGTTTGGAGTGAAGTATGTTACCAATTTACCTGCAAGATAGCATGTACTACCTGCGTACTACCTAACGTACTGCCTAACGTACTGCCTAACGTACTACCTAACGTACTACCTAACGTACTGTGTAAGAGAGGAACGATTCAGTAAGAATCTGATTAGTTGTCCATTCTTTGGAGATCACAATTTTAGATTCTCAAAATATGGTAAACAATTATTGAAAAATTTAAACTGTATACAAATATTCAGAATTATATTATTTATTAATGTAAGTTAGTAATGATTTAAGAAATCTGGCCAATTTAATTAATGAAAGTCATATACAAACAATACCAAGTAGTCACAGTTACATGCAGTCAAGGTCGGCACCTAGAATGGAATGTCCAGAATTGTCCATTAGGAGTTGTTGTCCCTCAATTATTAGTTACTATCAGGTCACATGATAATAACTTCTGTAAACAATTGACTAGACAAATCAATTTGGTGTGGTTTATACTTTCAATGGTGATTGCTCAGTGACAAAAAATCTTGCCAATAATGACCAGTGTTACTCTACCCTATTACATGCATGCTATTCTTAGTCCAAAAACTACGCTAAATAATCGTGGAATTAAAGGAATAAGACTGTTAAATTGGATAATCGCAATTGAATCGAGCAGAAAATTCATAATCGTCCCACCCCTAGCATTGCTAGGACTAATGTATTGTCTATAACTAGCATAACAAAATGAGTGCATTATGAATTAGCTAGGATGCTTCTAACAAACGCTGCAACTTCATGCAAATATATCATGTGGTGGCAGAAGTGGTAAATCAGAAACGATTAATATCCATCAGCGTATCTTACATTCAAAGGAGGACTTGAATACGATGAGATCATCAACATTAAGGTTATCAATCCTGGTTTTGGGTATTTGCAGTACAGTCTTAGTTGGGGTAGTTGGTAGTTGCAATTCTGAATTATTATGGGCAGTTTCAGCTGCAAGCAGATGTTTGCCTTGTCCACCCAGATCTCTTCTACCTAAGACAGGCAATTTATATATTACACTGAGAAGTAGTCTAAGAACGTGGACAAGAGTTGTCTTCCCTTTCTTTTTGGTTTCCTACCTCTAGAGAACCAATATAAAGGGAGAGATAGTGGAAGCCAAATATGAAGGTAAGACAACTCTCGACCATGTTCTCAGACTAACTGGAAACAAGTGACCTACAGATTCAAACATTGATTGATAAAATTTCAAAGATTTCTTCAGCCATTATGAAGGTCTTATCGGTACAATAATAATATTATCTGGTGACCAGACTTATTGCTATATAATTATGTGGTGATCCACGGCAAGGCTAGTAAATGGATATGGCACGACATGATAAATATTGCAATGACTTGGGGTGCTGACTCTAACGCAGGTTCCAAAGTATCACAAGATCTCAGGGTACTTGGTACTGAACAATTATTACTGCCTGCAGCTTGTATTTATGGCATACTTGCGCTTATTTGGTATACCTATTTTCTTTGAACGAGCTTATACTGTGCTCCATATTTGAACTAGAAGCAACCATGAACCATGGACTAAAGTTCATGGTTGATAAGACAGGAATTGTAGAGTTCATTACAGAAATTCCGTTGATCAGAACCGTAGTTAATAAAAAAAGTTGTCTTGCAGAAATAGAATGTCCAATCTCTCTGATGTGAACAGTACGAAGACTGGATCTCAACTGAGCTACTGTGTACATTATGACATTTATGCGTAAGTGCAGTATAATTTATGTATAAATATACCAGGTACACTTGTGTAACCGGACCTGCATGCTCAGTAAAAGGCCGGTATAACTAGGTAATACTCAGTACAAGGCCTGTATAACCAGGTAATACTCAGTACAAGGCCGGTATAACTAGGTAATACTCAGTACAAGGCCGGTATAACCAGGTAATACGAAGTACAAGGCTAAGTATAACTAGGTAAATACATGAAACAATTATAACACTGGTCATAAAAATATGAGCATGCCGGTCATCACTCATAGCTGAAAATTGGTGTTAGCACATTGCTTAACAACATCTAGTGTTTCCGTTGATCGAAAACGATGGTTATATCTCGTGCAAATCCATGATGACACCCGATCCAGTACACTTGATCCAGTCAGGACGTGTTTAGGCATTTGGCTAATTTTTAAGAGGTTGATTACCAACGATTTGAGACGTCGAAACTTTCGTTAGGGAAAGAGTAAACATCGTTCGGACTAGGTCAGGTCTTCAAAGTGGGTGTGAAAGCACAACTACAGAATTTCTAGCAAGATAGGACCTAGGCAGCACAGTATAGTAGTTCCATGCAGACATGGACACGGTACTGCCTTTTGCTCATCAGTTAGTTCTTTTGCTACAAACTTAACAGATATCCTTTTCATTTTATTTTTCAGATGTTATCGTTGTACACTCTTGCAATTTGAATACCAGTCTGACTCATAAAAGAATCAACGGTTGCAGAATACAATAATAGTTCTGATGGCCTACTGCCCCTACTAGCTACTACTGCTGCGCTGTGGAGCCTAGTCTGGGCAATCACGCCCACTGCCATTTGGAGTTATCAACCCCTGGTCGGACGGTGGCGTTAAGTAGGATTGGGTAGCTTGGTGTCGAGCAAGAGCCTCTTACTCGACAAAAGTTTGCTCGCGCGGTATCTAGGCTCTGCACATCGCCATCGACATTTCAAGACAACTAAACACGTGATAAATTAATTTGAATAATATTATAATTTGCTATAACATATTACTACACATTTTATTTTTGTTTAATGTACTTAGAGAAAGAAATTTTTTTTAACCATACTAAAAAAAACAACTATGCAGTTTGCAAACTTTGTAGCAACCACACAATAACAATGATGTTTCCCCATTGCATACTAAATACATTGTACTACTAGTAGACATTTGACACTAGACATCTGTTGCATTAGAAGATGGCGATGCCAGATTTATTTCAGATAAATTTTATAATGTTTATCTTGTCTCAATAACTAGATTATACTACAAATATAATATGATTAAGTAATATTTCATAGCAAATTATGATATTATTCAAATAAATTTATCAATTAATGCATAGTTGTCTTGAATTTCGATGGCAAACTAACAGATGAGATAGTAATTTTTAGTAGCGTATATACCGCGATCGTCAACTTCCGTCTACCAAGAGGCTCTTGCTCGACACCAAGTTACCCAGGCCCACCTAAAACCACTGTCCGACCGGGCTGATAACTCCAAATTGCAGTGGGCCTGATTACCCATCCTATGCAGTCATACAAGTAGGGCCATCTACTTATATGGCTCTGCTGCACCGTAAGTAAATTCGCCATCGTATAGTTGTGCTGTAGTAATAGTGTAATCACTGGCGGGTTTATTAATGGGTGTTTCTTAATAACTCAGTAGCCAATTACTAGCCCGTAGCGTAGGTCACCACATGGGTCAAAGATGCTCGTAAGACTCTCTGCTATAATACTAACCAATAGCCATTAATCGCTACTTGTTTTCGTACATGCTCGCACGAAAGTTGACTCATACCCAACTTACTTGTGAGACCGGGTCCAAGACTGTTTTTTCTTTACCATTGGCAAGTCTAGGAGGCGACTAAGACGCCATTGGCTAGCTGATTGGTGAAACTAGGAAGCGACTAAGAAGCCATTGGGTGGTTGCTGCGTGATAATGCCTGCTGAACAAGTACGCGATGATAGCCAACTTTTCTGAAACATATTTCTAATTAAAAGTGTTTGGCATTCTTAATCCATTACCGTAGTAGCTAATTTTTCACTATTGGCTGCTCTGCCTGTGTAAATGCCTTTGATCTGGGTATAAATATGGGCTGTGTATTGGATGGTTTTGGTGAAAGCATCAGTACCAAAGATTTCGGTCACCGCCCGTGATCGGAATCCTTTCACCCAAACCATCCGCCGTGAGCTGTTGGAGATAACTTGTAAGGTGTAACACCTTAATCTTTCCTGTGTGATCGAGGAAAGTGATATAAATTGCAACTTCAATCGACTCCTTCCTTTCATAGGTTGCAGTTGCTACCACCTGTAGTGTATCCTCTAGCGGCATCTCGTAGCAGACTAGATGGTTGTTGTGTACGCTTCATGGAATAATTGCCGTGAGCGAGAATGCACGGATACATTACCAGTTTAACAGTTTTGTGAACTCTATCGGGGTTTTGCTATTTATATTGAAATGTCGTGGCGATTCACGCTACCACCCTTAAGCACCCGTCATAAAGTTTATTTTGCTTCTTTTTTAAATTTAATTTTATAATGCCAAGGCAGAGGTTCGCATGGGGGTGTAATAGACTTTAAGTTGGTTTAGTGCAGTTGAGAACTATGGTGAAGCATGGAATTGTCTGACCCATGGGTCTCTGACCCATGGATCCCTATCTCATGCACTCTTAGGTTAAAACCTAAGTAGTAGCAGTAGGTTGGTGGTGTGTTGCACATATCTTGGTATCAGTATTAATACTACTCTATATATCCAGGGGTGTGTGAGTTATGCTTTCTTACGTGTACTGATAATCCGGGAGGCCGATAAACCAGGCAAATTATGTCGGTCATCATACCGTCAAACAGGCATCAACTGATGGGAGAAAATACATGAGGAGACTCTAGGTGGAGATGAAGAGAAGGCCCAGTGAAGATGAACATGCATTGATGGGCCAGTAGATTTCATCCCAGAACGCAAAGTTACCCCTCTATAGGAACCTACGGGGCTGATCCAGCTGAGGGAAATTGATAATAAGCCAATATGTACCACTGGTGACAGTCACTCTGTCGGGACACAAGAACAGCTGCAGAAGAATGGTTATTGTTGTGGATGGAAGATAAGAAATGAGGATGCATATATATATATAACCTCTATATATATATGTATGGTAGTGAAACTGCATGCTTATCATACAATAGCCCCTATATGATACGGGATGTGTATGCTATGCAGAGCAATAGGAACGATGTACCATAACCGGCGTCTCAGTCTGGCTATTGGGAGATCACAACTGGCAGAGTGTTTACCTAGTGTATGTACAAACAGACCAGTATCAACCCAATTTCATTAGCCAGCCAATATGTATATATGTTTTTTAGCATGACTTAATATACTAGTCCATTTTTGAAAATCACATTGTGATGAGAAATATGTGGGTTCCTGGCAACCTTGAGTTCTGGGAACCTCGCAATCGCCGCAAGACGACCTCACCATTAGCCGCTTGTCTAACCAACTTTCTTTCATCGAGCTCTCTGCCCTAATCTGCTGGCAACCTTTTGTTTATCCTGTGGCTGGCATTCATTTGCCGTACTCATTCCTAGCATGCCTTCACCTTTCTCATTTCTCTGGCATCCACCTGCCGATCTCATGAGCTTAGCATTCACTTGCCTTTCTCCTTCATTACTCTTCACATCAATCGTTTACTGTATGGTTAGACAGCTGGCTTGGTGGAATTAAACATACTTTACAATCATCACAATAATACCATTATTTAACAATCTGTATACCCCTGCCGATTAGTAGCCTTGCACCCCTTGTTGCAATTTGCTGCCAGCAACGTGTTGGCTAATGGACAGTGGAACTGGCATAGGTATAATGTGTATACATGGCCAGATCATCAAGCTCTTCTCGAGGAAGGCAGTACTGTACGACCAACACATTATTGGCCCACTCAGCTAATTTTGTGGTCATCACTGCCCACTGGTGAGAAATTAGCTTAAGTAAGTCACAACACTGGGGCATACTTAAGCCCCACCCACGTCACACCATTGGGGCATACTTCTTTGCTTCAAGCCTGCACTTTGTCGATGTTGTCTTGCATCGACAGCTCACAAACCACCATGGTATGAAATGACATGATATGCTATGCTAAGCCGCTTTGCACAAGCCACTTTGTCAGTGCTTTCTTGTATCGATAGCTCACCCACCACCATGATATGAAGTGACATGATATGCATATGATATGTGACATGCATGTGATAGTTATGTAATAATGTTATGATCTATTTGATGTGACAAGTGATATGATAAGCCTGATCCAATGACAGTGGATTTACATTAGATAATATTATTAATTACATTAGTGGACTACATTACATTAGAAACCAGTATTTGCTGCATCTACTATAATTCAATTTCAACATTAACCAGTTGTCTTGCCACTGGGTATGAGGGTTATTTATGGTATGAGGGACATGTAGAGGCACTGGGTATGAGGGACATGTATGAGGCACTGGGTATGAGGGACATGTAGAGGCACTGGGTATGAGGGACATGTAGAGGCGCTGGGTATGAGGGACATGTAGAGGCACTGGGTATGAGGGATCAATTGGTCACATCATTTTAGTTAATGCTTGCTTGAATTTTATTTTAACGTTAACCTACATGTTAGATAAGTTAGTATTGGGTACAGCGTCGTCATTAGTTAGTGTGCTAATTCTTTTTAAGCTGCTTAGTAGAACATTATTTTATACCCTGGTTTTGCTTTGAGCTAAGACTTAAATCTTTTGTCCTGTCACCATTTCATCTTCGAGCTCCCGTCAAGCGCATTCAAAAAGCCAAAGCAATTCAGGTGTATTGTCAATAGATTGAATTTGGTAGATCTCCAAATGGTTATCGGAGGGCAAATATCCCGTCTTGTTGATTTAAAGAAATATTCGTATTCTATTTCATTGTATCTCATTTCTTGAAAAGCAGACTAGTGTCGAAAATAGATGAGAGTTTATTCCCAGATAAATGCAGTAGCAGACCCGACTGTCAGTGTCTGGGTGTCGGGTCTGACACCAGACCATAAAGTTTCCTAGACATAACTCTGGGGTGACTTTCCTAGCCACCCCAGGGTTTATGGCTAGGAAAGTCGGATTTCAAGTCTTCATCGAAATTATTGGTGTCAATTACATGTATATGTTTCAGAAATTTTTCAAATTTATGTCTTGTTTGTTCAAAAACTTTTTTCATAATGAGGTTACTAAAAGCATCACAATGACCCGTATATCACATTTGGCCAAAATCACGATACCTACATCATCGCCTCCTTCCGTCTGACGACATACGAATAAGAAAGGACAATGCACAACATAACTATGAAAGAACATAACTCCAAAGCCTATATTGAGTAGTATGATTATGAGAGAGCATAACTCACAAACAATAATAAGTTCTATTTGAGAATGCAACTCCCAATAATGTGGTTGGTAAGATTTATTAATTCTACCTACCACATTGTAACACATGAATTATCAACTGTTCAATGAAAAATTAATTTTCCTTGGGGGAAAATTAATTTTCCCCCAAGGAAAATTAATTTTCCTTGGGGGAAAATTTTCTATTTTCTACAATGTGAACTAATTCATATACATTTATTCAGTATTGCGATGCATTACGATGTCTTGAGACTACTAGAGACATTTATGGATACCTAGTAGCTATTTATGATTCTCTAGTCGGGTTGCGATGAGTATTGGCATAAGGCAGCTATAGATATTGTGGCCTAGACATAAGGTTGGGGGCGGGGGGGAGCATTTTAGCCACAGCAATAATTATGATATACATGCATGATATGACGGAATTATAAACACAGGCTCTACCAGACAAGATGGAAGAAGTTCTTAAATGAAGCAGACTTCGAGGTTCGAAGTGAGAGAAAAATATATTTATGCCATTGCAGTTACATTGCATCCATGCTGTGGCATTGGGACCTGGTAGGGCCTGGGACTGCCAAGCCACACATAACATCCTGCCACTAATACCTTCAGCAGAGTCATGTCTGCATTACTTTTATAACATACCTCCACCACATGCCTGAATGATAAGTAATTTCGGCTTTCCTGACATACGGGGGAAATTGTGGGGATTCATCAGATCAAGTATATCATTAAGTCTGATAGGTTTCATATCACATCCGTAGAGTACATCATTCTCTCCTCCATGTGACATTATCACCAGCACAAATATCCCATAGTCATCATGATGTGGGTTCTGAGTTTCTGTGCTGATGGCCTCCAGCATGCCCTAAAGTTATGTTGAACATTAACTGTGATTTCATGAGCAGGTGTGGTTTAGGGGGTGCCCAAGAAGCTATGGCTCCCCCTTCCTTACAAGAGAAAAATTAAGCAACAATTACCAACTAAGACTATTACCGAAAAAATAGAAGTTATCCCCTCTATAAAGAGGACAACTCCAAATTTTGGAGTTTCAGTCGGAGTTTGAGCTGGAGTTTAAAAATAGGAAGCAGCTACACGTGACTGTTAAATGAAACTGAGGGCGTAGATTTAGTCTATTTCTGGCTCTATTATTTGTCTTCATGTAAAGTTCTCCCCAGCAACAAATAAGTAATAACCTAATAATATTGTCACGATCATTTATTGCAGTCAGGGACTGAGTGGATCAGTTAAAGTGAATGATGATTTTCTATTACAATAATATTATAACAATTATACAATATTTTTTTATCATTAATATTATTATTATTATATATTTATGATGCTGATGTCATAAATTGAGTTGACTCCTTCAGATCTTGGATTTAAAATCATTGTTCAGACTGGTAAAAAATCTGTGATGAGAGAACCTACCTAGTAATGTACTACAAGGTCCTTCAAGGCAAATTAATAATATCAGGTAACCAATTGCTTTTGCACTATTTTAAAAGCCCTAAGTGAATTGCTCATCTAAAATACTTCAATTTGATATGCTATATGGTTGGGGGGGGGGGGAGAGCCACCCTTGTATAAATGGGGAGCCAAGCTATGAAAGGGGGTAGCCGAGCCCCCAAGGGGGAGCCACCCAAAAAGATTTCAGCGCTCCGAACCGATAGATTTGGCTCACTTTACCTGTTTTCTGCAGCCGCCCTCGCTCATGAGAGCCAGTGTTTAGATGATTATGATTCATGGTATCCAAAACTTGTTAATTTTGCATCATGACCTCTAAAGCTCTAAGTAAACTCATTTCTGAATATATAGGTATAACCTTTGTAATAATGAAGCTCCACAGCTAAAAAGTGTATCATGCAATAGCACTGAAAAAGTATCATCCGATAACATTTAATGAGTGAGATTTTACCTTCGCATCAAGGTCAGGTGTGTCAGCCACTTGAAAATTCATATCCTTTAACATCTCTACAATATTTTGCTTATCAACGTCTGAACCATCTCTATCTTTGTCAGGATCTTCAAATTCATTGTTGTTGATTACAAGAGCTCTTCCTCTGACTGGTGTAGACATCTTGTAAACCTACAAATATTATACATTTTATGAGACATCATTGGCCAGTGACACCCTTGGGTTGTCATCACATTTATATGCTATCACATTTGTATGCTGTCAATTCCACGCAGTATGCATATTTCACAAGTCAACATTGAAGCTGGCCTTGCCATATTTATCCATCAATTTGTCTATTACCAGTACATGCGGTTTAGAAAAAAATTTCACTGATTGTTCATACTCGGCCACCACATCATTTACAATCAAAACAGCGAATAAGTGGGACTATTTCAATTGATTTTGTTAATTTCATGGAGTATGCATGGGCTTTTGTGCACCTAGTATTGAGTATCGAGCATTGATTCACATGGTTGAAAGCCACTACTGGGATTGGATAAAGACAAGCTCGGAGCCATTCACAGCACAGGAGACTAAAATGAGGGAGGGAATCATTATGGAGAGAGAAGTATTTCAGACCTTTTCAGAGAGGGGGTTATTTCAGAAAGAGAGAGTGGGAGATGGAGAGAGGAGAGGGAGGGAAGGAGAGAGATATTGATTATGAGACATTATAGACAGTTCAATTACTCATATTGATTCGAGCTTAGAGGCATACAAGATGGCAACAGCGTCTCCTTTGCTGGGCTTCCAGTATGAAAAATGAAAAACTAGGCCTCGAGATGTTGCGGAGAGCTAGAGACGAGTGGTTGAGTGAGTTCACTTTAGAGATAAGAATGAAAGAGTCAGGTACTGAGGAGAAAGAGAATACAGCAAAAGTGTCTAAGTTGAAGGATGAGTCAAAAATGTTTGGTTGATGGGTTCTATTGGTAGAGAGGGTGGAGAGATTTTGCTGTCTGCGGGTATTGATATCAATGCAAAGGATTTGACATATGAAACAGTGATGATTGAGCTAGAAAGACATTACGAATGAGATGACAGTTTGTATGTGAAAATAGAAAATTTTGTCACCGTGTGCCAGTGTGTTGGTGAGGACCCAAGACCGAGACATTATTCACAATGGGTAGAGTCTCTGAGCAGAGTGTTAGAGATATTTTCAGCACATATGTCAAACGTAAATGTGCTTTGCAAGCTGTTAGGAGCACCTTAGCCCTAGCCATTGCCATTAATGAGTTACATGTCTACGATCTGTGTAGGGATTTAATTGCTAGAACTGAGCTAGTTAGAAAAGGCAAGTACAATAACATGTTGAGTTCCAGATCTACCACACATGAAGACTTGGAGAAGCTAAATAGTGGTTGAAATTAGACAAGAAGTGAATGAGAGGGGAGAGATGACAGCATCATAAGAGAATGTGAGGGATACAACTGAGAGATCTTGACAGTAAGGTTCTTGGAATGTTGGAAACGCCGACAGTGAGTTAGCCCAATTTACTTCCAGTTGAGGAGATGAGCAGCTCCAATTATATTTTGGAGAGGAGAGAGCAAAGGGTGCCACAAGTGACCACCAAGGTTCAGCGAGAACAAGTTTGAGAGTATCGATGATCTCGAGGGAGAGATGTTCAGTGAGATGGGTATGAAAAATCTTGTTTGAATCTGAGAGTGAAGGAGAGAATAGAATGATAGATTGGTCTGTGACTCATAAGACAGGAGTGTGAAAAGGAGGATTGCTAGCGTGGGTACATCGAACAAATATGCGAATGAGTTAGAGTAGCCCACAGGTTATTAAGGAAAAGAAAGGATAAAATAAAAGATAGGGCATGTGGTGATAGCTGACTTTATGAGTTTGTATACAGAGTATCGAGTATTGAGTCGTGTGATCGAGTACCACTAATAAGGAATAGATAGGCAAACTCGGAATCGCACACACCACGAGAGACTAACCGAGAGTGAAAGAGATCCCTCATCCACAAAGCTTGGTAAGTACAAGATGTGCTGTGTGGCTGCTGCCAATGCACATAAATTTACAGCTGTCAAGATTATTACCTTGTTGGTGTCTGAGAACATATTTCGTATTCTGGGTTTGATGGTTGCCCTGATACCCATGTTGATAATTTCCTTCTCACGATCATCACTAGGATAAAAGTAGCCTTCACCGTCAGAAAGGTCACTGTCTCGATCATCATTAGGTAGGGGACCAGTGGATGCCCGACCTGCATCTAGAGATTTAATTAGCATATATTAGATTATCACCATTTTTAAATGTTTATGTGTTTGTCTTGCAAGAATAAAGTATTAAGAGTACCCAATGCTCAGCAACATCTCAATAGCTCACAAGCTATGGAAGTAGGGCTGATCAAGCGCTTGAGATTATGACATCACACCTGTAAGGTCCAGAGATCATTCCTGCTGCAATCGAAGCAAAAAATATTTCTCCACCTCTTGGATAAAACTCTTGACGCTAAAGCTGCTCCCTGTGTTCCAATCGGATGATATACAATAGGGGAAGTCAATTGAGCTTGCTAAATTAGCTCTGCCTTTGAATTACAACAAAAATGGGAGACATCAGGCCAAGCTCAATTGATCATTTGATCTGTGACCACAATTTTTAGCCACACAGATGAGCGATGAGGTATTTAAATTTATAGCCTTATAATTTAAGGTTTGCCTTTCGATGAGCGAGGTCAAGATATCTTTTTTAATTTTCTCACACATTTATGTAAGCCACAATTATATTAGATTCTCCAGCAATACATCAACATTCAAAAATAGATACTGTAGAGATCTTGCCACTTCCCCCGTACTAACTCTTACTCAGTGACTTATGTGTATAGCTACTTACTCCGTATTATTCTCCATGTGTCTAACCACTTTAACTTGCGTGCCTAAATAGAATTTACTTGTGTGATCTTGACTAGCTCGGTGTGCCAGCAAGCTAGTTGCATTTACCTTTTGCTTTCAGACTTACCTCTTGTAGTCAACTCAATGGTACTTACCTTTTTTGCTTACCTGCCTCGAGTCTTTGATCTTGCATTGAGTTCCTATCTTGTCAATTTTTATTAGTACTTAACTTGCTTAGTAAGGCCTTAAGCCACTCGGTAGTTTCACTCTATTTCATTTTATTACTTAGCCGAGCGTTTTGCTACTCAGCGATTTTGTATTCAGCCAATTACCATCCTTTGTGCCAAACCGAGGGGATTAGTCCCTCGGTTTTATCGCAATCATAATGGCTTTGTAAATCTGAGAGTACTAAGGGTACGCCCCATTTGTGTATTCTTTATAAGCCTATGCTTGCGACCAGCTCTGGTCAGTTGAGAGCTAGTTTTGTTCTTGGGGAGTTTTTACTCTATACAACTAGTAAGACAACTAATCAAATGCAGTATAAAGTGTGACATGAATATGAATTTATTGGACCAAGTTCTTACATACATGTAGTTAGGCATCTGGATACCCTTTGGTTAGCTTGCACCACAAGTTAGACCCTAATGGTAGTTTTTGCCTGTTGCAGAGTGTGGGAACTGGAGCAACACCTGAAATAACTATAACATTTCAAGGCAGTTAAGATGCAATCTTTCTGGCTTTAATTGCCAAAACCTATTGGTGAGGCGTGAAGAAATTGATTTTCCATTTTATCAGACATTTTTGGTGAGTGAGTGCTAAATTTGCTGTTTGGCGAGCCTACAAAATATGGTGCATGAGGGGAAACAGAGCTAATGTTTGCAATTGAACTTGGGCTTGCAAAGCACGCCAATCGCTAATACAAATAAACTAATAATATATAATCTGCAGATTATAAATAAATACAATTTATTTCATGTTGCCAGGCGAAATGAACGATGGCAATGTTAAATAGCATACCTTGAACGGATTGCAGTGGCATCTCTCTTTTCTCTCTCTGAAGTTTAGTGTAGGCTTCCAATGTATCCATATCTTCAGCTGAGATATAGCAACCTGTAATCGAGAAAAAGTTCTTGTTGACGTGAAATATATACTTAACTTATATCAGATTGCATATATTTAGTATATGTAATTGCATATATTTATATTTAGCGTTTGTGCATACTCATATAGTACATGTTATATGAGTATGCACAAACATTTACCACAGACAACTTCCCCCCCCCCGTGTACATTCATGACTATCTGAAATAGAGCTCAACACAGATTGTAGTAGCATGCCACTCTTACAGTATTACTATTTGCTGTACTTACACGGGTATTTGATGGCTCTTGGGACATCTTCATCATCTTTGCAGGATGTCGGTTCAATCCCTTCATCTCTCACTGCCTCATCTGATCTCCCAGAGAGTATACACCATGTGGGATTAGTCGTTCTCTGAGGATGGGGGTCCCCGTTCATCTTACAATGTGGACAGTAGAATGTACACACTAGCCGGCTAGCTTTCCATTCGCTTTGCATGAGACTAATAATGCTGTTGGTGATCTTTATCAATTGGTCCCATCCTTTACATACGCTGCGAGTATTGGTGGACAACTTGATCAAAACTTTCCTTGCTTTGTAGTTGTGGATTAGGAGCACATAAAAACTTCCAGCATTGATCTTTGCTCCATTTTGTTTTACAACCTTTGTATCAGCTTCATTGGGGAATAACTGTAATAGACCGACAGTCATCTGGTGGTAGACATACGCAGGGATAGACAATCCCTTGATAGCTAGCTCAACATGGAAGTTGAGGCTCTTCTCCGTATGTGTCTGTTCATCTAGATATCCAGTACAGAAATAGGGCAAAATGTACCCCACACCATCCGTCTGTTGTAAAGGGCCATATAGCAAACGGAAAGATTTGAGTAAGACTAATGCGATATCAACAGCTTCAGGAGAGTTGAAATCGCTTTCCGTTGAAATCAAATAGTGACAAGTATCATGATTCATCACTCCTTTCTTTCGGAACCGTTGAGCTGACAGTTCGAATCCTTCTATTTCAAGAAATGTCTCCCCATCAATAGAGTATGGACTAAACCTTTTCATACGTTGGTTCCATACACCATTATCATGGTTATAAAGGACAGCTAGCAATTCTTTGATGCTGTGTATCTTATGGAACACATAGAGGTGGAGTCGGTCAACATCTTGGTACCACAAAATCTTTCCACAGTCATGCATGTAAGTTAAGATAATCTCCAGATGCTTTCTCTCTATCTCCTGCTCTTGATTGATGATGTCAAAGAGGTCATGCACCTTTAGGACACTGCCGTCTATTGACTGCAGCAACTCATCTATCTCCTGCCATAGCTTAGGTACAACTTTCACAAAACGTTGGCAACTCTTTAGAAGGTCATTTCGAATTCCCTCAAAAACACTATAGTCATCTGTACTTCCGACTTCATAGATATCTTCAGATGAAAATATTGGAATATTTACATTAGAGAGATGTTTAATGTCGCAGAATTCGCTGACCTTTAACTGTTTTTCCATTGTTAGTATCATGTCTCTCAGTCTACACAAACTAAATAGCATTTCTTGTTTCAGCTTGTCAAACTCTTTTCCTTCAAACTTGTCTTTATGTGTTAGAATCAGCTTGGGCGGTCCAAGGTCCGGATGGGCCAGGTACAGATGAGACATCCAATCGAAGAAAAGGATTCTCAGAGCTTCATTTTCACCAATTTGTATCAATAAAGTATTGTACTGCTCCATATTCACCACAATTACAGGTATACAGTTTTGCCTCAGAGTAAGTTGGTATGTGACGTGGTAAACTTCTTGCCCGCCCATGTCAATAAATCTCAATATTGTGTTATCTACATTGACCTCTTCCATATTGAACACCTTGGTTGCTTCATCAGTAGCGGATTCCTCGCTACGAAATGTTAAGACTCTTTTTCTTTCCTTGCTCTGCAGAGTCTTAATTAGACTGGTTTTACCAGCCATGGTCTGACCCAATATCACTATAGTTGCAAATGGTAGGCTTTCACCAGCTCCTTTAGCTAGCTCTTTGTAATACTGTTTAATAGCAGAAAGTCCTTGTCTACAGACTTCAGATGGTGGAGACTTTAGTGAGGAACATCTGTTAGCATCGATCTCTTGTAGGCCTTCCATCTCCACTATTGCCGGATTCAGAGATTGTAGATTTTCATTTATCGAAATGTTGATTTTCTGTAGATTTTGCAGCTGGTATATCTCTGATGGAAGCTCTGAAAACTTATTTGACGCTAGGCCTATACTCTCTAGCTTAACCAAGTGCCGCATGCTATGAAATAATTCAAATATTGTACAATCATTACAATCATTACAATCATTACAATCATTACAATATTACGCGACACTCAGTAAATTGTTGGGTCTGTGTCCACGCACTCATTTTGAATGTCAATAAAATAAAAATCCTCACTCACGGCTGTTGCAAATACAAAAATCAAAAGCTCACTCGCTCTCGGTGTAATAGATCACAACCCTCCGTGACCGAGCCATTATGAAATTTTATTACCGGCACTCGCAGGCTTCCAAACCAAACTTTGTAAATCTAGAACTTTGTAAATCTAGTCAAGAATTGACTTTTTGACTCAATGCATTCACATGTATTTTTCACAATTTTATAGTACTTTTGTATAAAAAACATGAATGTTTACATGATCAAGATTGAAAAAGACTAGAACTCCCCAAATTCAAAATTTTTGGGACAAAATAAAAATAACTTCATGCTCACGCGTGGCAGTCATATTATTGAAACAATTTGTTGTCTTCCCTCACGTAACTTTTCAACTCCATAAAATAAAAATTGGTAAAATAAAACACCTCGCTCACTCCCATGTGTAGATGTGTGAAATGTGGACACAGACCTAGCAATTAACTGAGTGTGGCCTTAAAGGTCCGATGAACACAAAAATTTCATTAATATATCTTGTGTGCAACCATGGGTAGAATGCAATACAGCAGTATAAATCAGCTAAAGCTTTCTATATAACAAGTCATAAGAAAATTATGACCTTGGTACTTTGGCTAGTCACATGACGAATTTCATCATCATAAGGACCTACCATGATATCACAGTGAGATTCAATAGCAAATGTTCAATTATCAAAATGCCATCGCCGGGAAAGTATGGCGCTTAAATTCAATCTGTTTCGGTATATTCATCTGGTTATATATTTTATTAAATCTATAACAACTTGATTGCATTTGGATAAACTTAATTTGTGTCTCATTTTAAGTACCTTGACCTCTGATAATTTGCATAGTCAATAATATATATGCTAGAGTAATTAGCGAAACATTTTAAACATTTTTTGACGATGGTCTTTCGCGAACTTTTATAGAATGCAGTGTTAGAAAAGTATCATAAACATGGGCGCCAGAAGAGCGGCTCGACCCTCTCCAACGAGAACGCTATTAGGCTCAAAAGTCCAAGAACATGATTCAAAATTTCCTCATAATTATAGTTATACTGCTTGTTGACACGACAACATTGCGATCTATAATGATGGTATCAAAACAATAACCTAGAGCAGTAATACTTTCAATAAAGAGATCAGTCACACTCAATGTCAAGGCTGCATAGAGTCCATAGACCATGTTCATTGATGCATGCTGGGATCTAGGGAGGGGCTTGGGAATAGTTCACACCAGGTGGATTTTGTCAATGTCAAATCAACCTAATTCTGAGGCTAAACTATATTGCATTGCGAGGCAAATACAATTTACACAATATAGTGAAAGAATGGAAAGATGGGAAAGAAGAGAAAAGACGCATATGGCCAGACATCTTTGATGAGTGTTATGAAATCTAGATGAGGCATTAAATTTAATTTGACCTTATATTTTGTGCCTCAGTTGAGAGCAATGAATGGCAGAATAGATAGCTTAGCTTAGTATCATGATGGCAGCAGAGTGACTGACTGATTCATGAGATCTGACATCTGACTGACAATGACAGACATGAATTGATATTAATGAGACAGACAAGAGACATGCACAGTTAGAGTCAGTCACATTAACTTATCACACTGACTTCATCATATCAATATGGCCGTCTGTCAGTCACATTAGTGACCCATTAGTGGCAGTGAGTCACTCAAAGGTAAGCTGGTGTATTAATCCTTTTTTGTTATCCTGGCAACTGTTGAGTGTTGGTTGCCCCTATAGGAGGGGGACGACTAATATGTCATTGGGGCATCCATCAACTATCGTGAAGAATCCAAGCATACCCCTTTAAGAGGGGACGACTCGTATGTCATTGGAGGCGGGGCCTCCATAAGCTATAATGGCGGATCCTAGGATGCCCTTTTAAGAGGGGGTGACTAATATGCCATTGGGGGCATACTATGACTTATAGTGTAATAAGTCAGTTAAATCCAATTAAGTTTGGCAGCGGCTTATCCATCAATATCCAGACGAGCTCTGGTGTGGTATGCTGTTTTTTTTGCCATCGGGAAGTGTCTACCTCGTACTGAAATTAAAATTCATCGATATCCAGACTTTATGCGGAATGCCGCAGTGTAGTATGTAGTATGCTTAGCGGGAAGTTGGTATCTCAGGATTAATTCCCTTGTGATGCCATTGCTCCCAATCAAGATTACAATGACGTGGTATCCTCTGGAACTGTGCATGTTCTTGGCAATATCATCTGCGGCTCCATTGCAATGTGCCTCTCATTCCTTTCTAACTCCTCCCCAGTGTGTCTGCCTGAGTGTCGGATGTAGATCATTTCTGCAACAGAAAAATGTACATGTACATTTTTTTTAATTAATCCTGAGCTAAAAATGTACATGTGATGTTGTTAAATCATTTAACAACATTTCGATACCACCCCTCCCGATCACCAGTGTTGTCGCCTATCCTAACTAATGTAACCTAATTTAAACTTATTTAAGATTACAAAATAATCTATATTATTACAAGATCGTCCCTAATTACTAATTAATTGGTAATTGGACACACAAGAGCGTCTTCTATCGATCTCAAGATAGCCGTAATATAGTCCACAAAGACGGCCGAGTTGCTAGGTTGGCTAGCCGACGGACCCTATGCGACAGCCTGGGTCCTCTTGGACCACCACCCAGTACAGGAGGTACAACCTGTTCGGTTTTCCTAGGCCCTACCCAACGGTTTTACTAGGCCCTACCTACCCTACCTACTTTTCAACATCATCCCATTAAAACTGTAGAAATTTTCTTGAAGATGGCTTCTAACCTTGATAGGTATTTTACCTTACTTCATCGCTTTCATTACTTAGTTCGCTGTTTCACTCAGTTTTCATTGTTTATGTCATAGAAAGCATTAATTGCTCAGTTCCGTGTGTACTATGTGAGTACATCCAGCATACCTGGTATAGCACACTGCATACAATCCGTGCACCAACACACTCGCAAACTAACACAAATAATTTTATTTCTATACAATCAACAAAATACCCTAACATGATGCAAATAGACATAATAATAAAATTGCAATAAGGGCACAAAGTGTCCATTTACCTGTGGTAGCTAGTTTGGAAGAACAAGAACATTTCTCATTTTTAACCTCAAACTTTTTCATGTCTTCCAGGTACTAGCTGTCGACTCCTCAAAGGCTTAAGTTTGTCGACCACTCGGCTATACAACCACCAGTATGTAACAGTTTCTTCCCGGAATCTTGCCTTTCTATTTTCCTTCTGTTATACCACCAACTGTACCTTCTGGTAATCGAATTCCATGCATAAATTGAAAATTTGTGGTATTAACTCATTTTATAAAAATGTTACTATTTTAACCACAGCGAACACGATTCTAACGGGCCAGTCTTCCTCTCAGCACCTGCACGACACTATCTTTCAAGTTCCCAATTTGAAAATTCCTGCAAAAATCTCACATTTTCTCTCAGGTTAGGACTATCGTCTAACCCAATATGATCAACTACCGGCCAATTGGATGCAGCCAACATGAATAAATTTAATTTGAGACCTATTTTACATATACTGTTCAATTTAAATGTGACTTTTAAGTTGCAATATGTTTAGCCGCTTTACTGCAAGATTTTATGGTCTAAGCTGTTTTTTGACGCAAAATCTGCAAAAACTGCAAAAACTGCAAAAACTGCAATTAACATTACTATTATTACTAGGCCTAAATCAATAAGAAAGAATATAGTGTCAACTAAGCACAACCAGCAACGTTTATTAGTTATCTAATCCATCATCTCTCTATTAATGTCGCTTTAACTATATTATTGCTGCATCGCGGCATCTAGATAGCCTAGGACTCGCGTTTCGATACTTCATTTATTTATTTGAGTCATTTTAGCTTATTTAATATATTTTTTAATGAATTTCATATAAATTTGAATGACTGTATTTTGATTTAAAATTTCTCTTTAAATTTTTAAATAGGCTATTTAATTATATACCAATTTTAGCTGCTCAGGTGCAAGATTTTATGCTATAATGGGTAACTTTTTGATACTAACTGCTAATTCCGTAATTTATATTATTAATAATATTAGGCCTATATTATAGGTTTAATTCATTAAAAATAATCATGACCAGCACCACGTCTTAGTTATCTAATCATTAAAGTCATTTTAAGTCGTCATAATATGCTATTCCATAACTATCAACTGACGGAAATATCTGAATGGTCAGCGTTTACTATACGATCTTCTCATATCCATCCAATTTTATTAGCAGCCTTAATCAGAGGCCAACATGTTGCTTCATCTTGGTCACAATCCTATCAAAGATTTTTCCGATGACTTATCCACCCATCTCTATCCCTATCCACCTATGTCGAAAGTCGATCATACCTGCCGACTGATAGCATGCTGTATGCCCGGTACCTAAAAACTCTTGCACGTTCTAGAGTCATTAATTTCCTACAACATGAGTCGCTCTTAGTCCTAACAGTGTAGTCCAATTTGCTATTTTATTTGCTCATTTACACACACAGATTTCATACATTCCCACAAATTTATATTAAATTTTAAATCTAGATTAACTATATTTCATTAATTGGTTGTTGAATTATAAGAAGTTTGATCAACAAGTTTCAATTTATATTTAAGCTATATTCACTTATTTACTTAAAATGGATTAAATTACTTAATTATTTAATTATTTATTTACTTTAAATTTACTTAAATAACAGATAATTATATTGAATTCAGATTAAATGTAATCAATAAGATTATATTTTTTATATTTCACATAGATTTAATACATGCAATTTCATACATGCTGGTTGATAGGATGCTGGATGTCCAGCTGGTAGCAATTCTTGTACTTTTTCGGGTCATAAATCACCTGAAACATAAGTCACTCGTAGTCTTACCTTTATTTGCTATTTTATTTGCTCATTTACTTACACAGATTTAATTAACTTACTCACACAAATTTACCTTATATTTAAATTTAGATTCATTATATCTACTTCTTTAATTGTTGAATTATAATAGATTTGACAATCTATATTCGGATTGAGTTTGGTCAATAACATTTAATTTATATTGAATTTAAAGTGTATTCACTTATTCAATTAAAATGGATTAACAGATTCAAATTAATTCTAATTTATTCTAATCAATAAGATTCAATGTTTTTATAGTACACATAGATTTAATAAAATTATTATTGGAATTCT
>JAOQGN010313049.1:0-14859 GCA_027564295.1 Himantozoum antarcticum
GAGCTAGTCGAGGGAAACCCACCTGGCCTCCAGTATTTTACCTGCTGATCAGAACACAGGAAATAGAGAAACAGAGATTTTGTTTTTGACCGCAACAAGAATCGACCCCAGGGCCTCATGATACTGATAGAGGTGCTGCAATCTTAGCCACTTGCCCATTCTCTGCTCCTCACATTTTACCAACAGTTTTATAACTAGCCTAGTATGAATACAACAAGGTACAACTTTCCGCATTTTTCAGATAAACCATGATCTAGAACAGAACCGCATTCGGAGGATTTGTCTTACCCTGGTAACGTGTGATCTCAGGTCGCAGCTCAAACTGAAAGCCCCGAATGCAATCTTAGAACAAAGCTAATCTGAAAGACTACAATGCAATCTTAGAACAAAGCTAAACTGAAAGACTACAATGCTGCACCTAAGTGCCTGAAGCTAGGTATAACAATGGTAGCCATCATTTCATAACATCATTGGATGCCAGTGGCAATGGTGTCATTTCTAATTCGAGTTACAACTTGAGATGGATATATCTGAACCACAAGATTAATTGTGCTACATGGGTGTGTAATAGCAAGCATAACTATATGTTACAGTAGAGCGAATGAAACCTATTTCATAACATTTGATGAAAATTTCAGGCAAAGTTGAATCCTAGCACAGAATCACAAAGCAGTTTAGAACCAGTGGGACCCATATTATGTGTGAAAGGTGAAGTGCTAGTTAAGATTATGGCAAAACCAGGAGCAAAGATTAGCTTGATCACAGGTAGTGTACACAAGCTTCTCATGTGAAAGTGCAAACTTTGAATTCTAGATGTATCATTATTCGTAGTTGAATTTACGGTAGACTAGTAGAATGGGGTGCAGTAGCCTGTGATCCCAATCTCAGATTCTCAGGCTACTGAATACCATATAACATTCCAACCCAATTTACTTACCCAAATGATGAAGTTATTATCATGAAATTCCTATGCCGTCTCTGTCCCTTGGCTATCTTCCTGTAATCACATCTCACTATTCTTTGCATCTACATGTACATGTACATGAGGCTTGTATATCTTTGGGAAATTATAATAGCCAATATTAGCTATGGTTATAAATTGACAAAGCTTTATATATTTTAAAAAGCCTGGCTATATTTAGAAGCCTTGCATTATTAATGCACCGACTTCTTTCTTTGAATGAACAACAGCTTCTGTATTATGTTTTGGTTAATTGCTAATTTGTATTTCTGGCATGCCGTAGTATTACACTGTCGTACTGTAGTATTTTAATTTTAACATCCCGATACCTATTCTAGCTGTAATTTCAAATTGTGCTGCATTATAATTATAACTCATATTTTTGATAATGGTATTGCATATGATTGGCTAACCTTAATGTTTTAAATGCTTTTCTACCGATCAGGCATGGATAATGATGGAGTCTCAGTAGCTATAGCCGCACCACCTGTTGATGGTCAGGCTAATACTGAACTTGTGAAATTTATGGCAAAACAACTGCAAGTACGGAAATCTGATGTTACACTTGATAAGGTTGGTATAGACCACCATTATCATTAATGTATTATTATATATTACTAGCCCTAACACGCATAAATACATGCGATTACGCTGTGTGCAAAATCGTTTCCTCCTGTTTCTCGTGGTGATATAATAACTCCAAATTAATTTATTGGTTTGCTCACTGTGATATAAATTAAATTAAGCCATCGTGATGTATTTGAATTACATGTATATTGGATACTGCTAATACTACACTGGGGTGGGTAGATTTGTGGGATTACCGGAAACCTAGTTGAGAGGTAAGATCTGTTGTCTCAGTGCCATGTGGTAGTCGATTTATGACAAACATTTGCTGACAAGTACTTGGAGGGATAATGATACCCATCCCTAATCTGGCAAGAATTTCTGAAATAAGTGTAATAAAGCAAACTAATTTGGTGATTATCAGCGTTGTGAAACAAATGGAAGCTATTATATAGTCACTGGCTGTGAAGAAGAAAACTAATTGTTATAATGGGGTAGCTTAAAATAAAAACATTTAATAATATGAATGTACTCTTGCTTTTCTGAAATTACTATCATTACCTTTCAGAGATTATAGTTATTTCACAATTACATGTATTTGGTGTTAATCTAAGTAATGCATAGCTGAGCCATGCATTATGGGTCATATCATTTTATTTATTGCACAGTGTTCTATACATGTATATGCAATTCAACGCACTGAATTTTGAAATTTAATATTAAAGTTCCAGTTTAAATTGTTATTAAACATAACGTTTTAATTTTTTTGTGGGTAGTACAGTTTTGGAGCGTTTATACAGTGTATTAAAATCTTCATTATGACAATTATTAGATGAACTATGATAATAAACGAAAGTTTGTTGTGGACAATTTCAACAAGCTCAATAGAGTCTTTCGGAATTATCCTCCTAAATTATTTGGCCGACAGATTCTAATAACAGTATGTCATGGGAGCGCGGGGGTTCTACTTCTACCATGTCAGACTGTCGATCTGGGCTTCTAGACTATGGTCTCTTTTATTTTAGACTTCATTTGGAATGAACTTATTTAGATAGTTGAAACTTATTATATGAGTTCAAGGCATGATTTTAATACCATTTTGGATAATTATGAACGTTCACGTCAACTGAGATGAGGAAAATCAAGAACGTAACTCTCATTTTATCAAACACGTGCTTGCTTTACTACCTGGCCAGTCAAATACGACCAAAAACAAACTCTACTTACTAAGAATGACATGTACATAGTTTGCCTATAATTGCGATTCCATAAGTGAATTGTATCCACTTCAAGGTAAGATGACTCCAAACTATACTCTGCATTGTGCCCTGGAAACTCCGTATATAACTGTATTGACTGTATAGCTGTAATTACTTACAGTTAGCCATTATACACACTGTAAAACCTTACCGTGTATAGCTGTAATTACTTACAGTTAGCCATTATACACACTGTAAAACCTTACCGTGTATAGCTGTTAGAGTATTGACATTTTGTTAATCAGAAACTCTCTAAAACTTAGTATTTGTAATTCTGACTCGCAGAGTCATGTTATTAACATTTATCCCGTGCCTTATCTTGTCTTTTAGTGTGGTTATTCTTTTTCGATATAAATGTATAAGTCTTATGTACGGTACCTTTGAATGTACATAACTATTTGCATGCATTTGTGAAGTCTACACTTGGTTCAATAGAAGGACTGTAAGTTTCACTTTATACATTTAGGGCAGCCGTTCCAAGGGAAAAACCTTGTCAATCAGAGGACTGACTAAAGAAGAGGTTTTGAAACGGGTAGAGAAAATCCTTGTTAGGTAGAACTAGGAGCACAGCGTTGGATGGGTTTTTGGGGTTTGGACCTGGTAAGACTAATTGTGTTGTTGGTCGACTAATTTACGTTACAATCAATAACTATAGCTTGTAATTTTTTGGGCCAGGAATAAGTACCGTAGTAGTAGAGTGTGAGCAGATCGGTACCCCGGTCAATATCTGGTCAATATCTGGACAATATCCCGGACAAAAATAGGCTCAGTTCTATAACTTGACTTGCGTTTCACTTCGCCTCACCCATTTGTCGCGATGACTTGAAGCTCAAGCTGTGAGGAAAGACTCATTGTGAGGTTCCCAGTGTTCCTAGAATGAGGACCCATTTGGGTAAGACAGAGGGTCTACGTAGATTTGTACGTGGAATGATGGACCATAGATTTTAGGATGGAGGAGTTGCTAGAATTGAAGTAGCAAACCCCACGGTCCTTACAACTCTGAACTTTCATTACCTTGTAAAAAGGAGACAAAATTGTGTAGAAATAGACATGTATCCGGACAAAACCTAGGAAAAAATTAATACTGGTAATAAATTTTAAAAATAATGATTTTTTTTAAATTTGTGTACAGTCATGAGCAACATCATGGCTGGGCACATCGATAAAATTTTATTTTGAAAAATAATTTTCTTAGAAAAAATCATTTAGCAAAATGACTTAGAAAAGTGACTGATACTTAGAGAATATTGTTATCACAATAGAAAATAAATTTTTTTTATTGTCAAGACATGTAAAATCGTGATATATCTAAACTATAGGCGAAATATGAGAACAAAGCTTTGGTTACACATAAAATAAATCGTTGCAATTATCCCTCACTTACCCCTTTTTCCAGTCAGTTGCCAAAGCACCTTCATCCGTTGTTAGTGTCGAAAGCCGAATGATCTACCTCACCGTGCTAAATATATGATAATCCAATAAATATGCAGTGACAGAAACTATATATCCAATCACAGTGAAAAAGTAATTGCTACTCCTACGAACCGGATCGGGAGTGACATCCAGATGGTATAAAAGACGATGTGTTAGGATAACTAATCATTTCTCGCCACAAAAAAGTGACACAGCGCCGGATAGAAACAACGTACGCGTTGGAGAGAGACAAAACAACCATCCAACAACTACCACAGGCTTTGGAACCATCTCCCGATTTGATGAAGAACAAGAAACGTCCTGTAAAGGAGCTTGACACCACACTCTCCCAGTAAGACGATGGGCATCTACACCAACCAAGAGAAAAAGGAAGGTTGCTCATTTAGAATTTTCTGATGAAGAAGATGAGGATAGACCAAAAGTTAGTCTTGATGAACTGCGGAGGATTGCTCAAAAATGTAGTAAGCAAAACATCAATTGCTCTTCTCTTCTAAGTATGTTGACAGTTTTATTGACAGGATGTCACACCAATTGTGACAATGTCATGTTGACACTAGAAAAATTTCTTCCAAGTATATTGTCAAAATGTCACAATAATCGTCATGAAAATTCTACAAAATCCTCGTAGTCCCTCTGTGTTACCCACTCGTCTTCGTTTTTGAAACACTGGGAACCTCACGAGTGTTTTTCCTCATAGCTTGAGTTTTAAGCAATCGCTACAAATGGGTGGGGTGAAATGGAACACGACCCGTCCGGGTGTTATATGGTATTGAGTCTTTTTTGTCCCAGATTTTTTCATTGTACTGATCTACTCGCACTCTACTACTGTTATATTTCGGCAACGGTTCACACTATACACTATTGTGAATAAATACTGTTTCTTCATTCAATGACCTACGTTTTCAGTATTTGTATGGGTATTTAGATTTAATTTAATGTGTGCGTCGCGTAATGAACTGTGCGGCCTCACAGATGTTTCTTTGGTGTTACTAATCCAACTCATTTGACAGGTTGCAATTCAATTCAAAGAAAACAAATAGAAATCACGAATCGAATCACAAATAGAAAAGATCCATTGTTTATTTTAAATGAAAGAAAAACAAAAATTAAGGCATAGTACTCACTGAACAACCCGATATTGCTAACTGCATTTATGTAATATTGTTAGTATCACGCACCTCTTTGAGCTGACTGGTGGATGACTTGTTATTGGCTGGCATACTAGTGTATCTGTATTCTATATCACTGAAGATTAACTATATTTATTTTCATCTACTCCCTGTGCTCAGTACCAGGTTTGTTAATCTGCTTTTATTTTGTGACATCATATTTTGTCATACTATGTTTGACAAATTGTGAACCAAATATTTCACTCTCTCCGTTTAATTTATCATGATGTGCTATTTTGTGTTATACGATGCTCTAAGTTAGTCGCAGCGCTCTGACAATACAATTGTGCTAGGAAGTTGTAGCTATTTTAGAGTAGGGACATAATTAATAGCGAACTCGCCAGCTAAAGCAACTGAGTGCAATATATTTCTTAAGAATAAGAATAATGTTTGTTGTTACGAACATCATAGATGAGGTAAAATTGTGCCGACACTATATATAGTTTGGTTAACATATAAATTAAAAAACAGTTTGGTTATACTTCCGTCATTAGCTCATGCATATTTCTTTCAATCTTCCCTAATACTTTTCACTCCACAATTTTTATATTTTCTTATTTATATCAAATGAAATATTTTTAGTTATCTAGATAATAACTAATCGTAATGTAATAGCTATGATGTACATTGTGTATAATTTATAATATCATAACTATAGTACGGTATTTTATACGTGAGGTGTATATAATAAAAAAAACACAATATTGTAAAGTTGCTAATAAATTTCATTATCGTTTTTGATGCAACCGCTTGGACTATAGCTATAACAATATAACAGGTTTGAAACGTATATCTATACACCGTAATAAGTTTGAAAGGTTATTCATTTCCATAGCAAGATTGATGTTATTAATTGTATAGTGTAGTTCTGCTTAGCTCCTCAGAGTTTGTAGTCATATAAAATATAGAGCACATCTTAGTATGGAATAGTGTGACTAAAATATGACTATGGTGACTTCTAATATTTACTGACATTAGGCAGGTGTATCAACATCGGCAGCTTACTTCTATCCATGTACAAAATATAGGTAATATATTGACAAATAAATTGTTAATAATTATTTCAATTTTAGTAGTTTAACTTTCCATTGTATGAATGGTCTGTGCTACTTATTAGTGAGTTCCTCAAACTAATGGACAGACAACTCCACCTTATTGGGTATACATGTACTTCAAATCAAGGGGAATGCTCTAAGTCTAATGCATGCATTTATAGCCACGGCAATGCCCACCAGAGTGAACAGTGTTGCAGTGTAGTTTTGGCTAACACATTTCTTTTTGTGCAGTTTCATCTTGGACCATGCTCTATCTTGAGATGAAAAAGTAAAAGTTCATAATTTCATGCACGCTGGGTAGCTGTACCTAGCCCTAACCTACCAGAGTATTAACATTCCTACTATAACATTGAACTCATTTACCTATTTTTAAATGGTAGCCGAAACATGAGGAATAACTGATCAAAAATGTTTATTTATTGTTTAAGTAGGATTATCAATAATACAATTATCTGCTTTTATTATCTGCGTTCAAACTTTGGCTATTATATCACTACACTACCTAACACTGCATACTAGGCTTTGGCTTTGCTCTAATGAATGTAGTACCTCTACTTAAATAAAGGAAAGCAGTGCCTTGGTACTGGCAACGCCATCGCATGTCATATGTTTAGCGTAATGTTGACAACATAATACATGTAATAGCCTTTAGAATTTTATAGCCTTACATAACTGATTTTCACTGTTATCATAATATAACTAAATAATATAAGGCTAATCTTTGAGACATTCACATTATTATAAAGGCAAGAGTATCAAACACTCCATTATCGCATGCTGTTGAACATTTACACTCTTGTGTGCCAATGGGCAGCAAGTTTTATGAGTTGCTGCACCACTGCAATTATTTTGCACGTTTGCTGATTAACAAGAAATAGAAATTTGTGTGAAATGTCATCAGATACCATGGATGAGACCGATTATTTATCAGGTATAGTGTTCATGGTAATATTCAGAATGGTACCGGTAGTTGAAGATTTCCTACTAGCTGCAACAGCATTCCTTAAATATGGCACTATTTCAATTCAATTATGTGAACATGTGAAACCTTGTGTTGCGAATAGCTGTATATAAATGTGTACCCAGTGCATTTGATATAAAATCAATATTACATAGTGTCACTTAGCTTTGTTTACCTGTGTTAGTTTAACTCATAATCTGGCTTTAAACCTAATATGGCTGGCTTTAAACCATAATCTAACTTTAAACTGCTCGGTAAATACAAATATTGCCAACTTGTCAATAATTGCCTGTCTCCTCGACCTGATTTGGATCACATTAGTTATGAGAAATAATATACAATGTGTGGACGAAAGCTTACATTTGGGAAGCTTTATGGGAAATAAATGCCTACTATTCTTACCTCGAACAAGTAAATAGCTAATGGCCATTCGAGCTTTACATTCAATCTAATTCTATTGGCATTTCTAGTTTATACCTTTATACGTACATGTACTACTAATGATTTCAGTTAAGTTTTCTTAATTTGCTGATTATGAATCTTATTAAGGCCTAGATTTTCACAGAGGGCCTTTTATAGATTGGTCCTGCTCTCAAGCTATGGAAATATACGCAGGTTAATCATAAATCCATTTACGAAATAAATATATTATTAAAAAATCAATACAAAGCATAGACAACACAAAAGATATCATTATTAGCATCAAGGTTATGTTTAGACAAAATTGTGTAAGTATCCAGCACAATGAGGGCACTCATTGTGCTAAAGTTGCCATCCACTAAACGGTATTATACTCGCCATTCTCCTTGATTACAACCCCGTTTTGTGGGAGGAGGCTAGGTTTACGTACCAATAATTGCTTAATGGCAAGTTATTTTCAAGACGCTTCTCTTTGAGAAAGTATTCATAAGCGTTACAAGTTGGTCAAGACACAAACCAATTGTTCAGGCAAGTGGAAGCAAATGCTTAGCACTTCTCAAAGAGTTAACACCATATTTACTGAAAATTTTGCAGCAGTATTTGACTGAAAATATTCCATTGTTTGAAGTTCATTATTTCTATTTGTTATTTTCGTTATCTGTCATTTTGCCTTACTACACCTTGCATCTTATTTGTATCTGGTTTATAAAGTATTAAAAACTTTCTCAAAAAGTTGCGTTCACTTTAATTTTTGCCTGAGCGAAAATTTAATCATTGTGCTTCTAATAACATAGCATATTGTACATGAATCAAATCCTTGATTTCTATTAATACGTAAAAATTTAACTATCTGAATTTATAATTATTAATTTATTATTATATCTATTTTTTCCATTTGATATGGTTACCAAGTAGCAAAGACTTTCGTGTTTGCTAACAGTTTGGCAGTGTATTTAATTACAAGTCAGTTGTTACTACAGTTCACAGCATCAGTTGTAAAATCCATGCTTTCCGGGAGAAAGCTAGGTATTCTCAAATTCGTATACCCCAGAGAACTTTGTTGGAACAATAATTGCAACCCTATTCCATTTATACATGTATATCATTTGCATACACAAATAATACTCTCTGCCACAACAATAGATATAATTATATAGCTAATTATTGCAAATAATGTGGTACATAGTACATGGTACACTCATCTCAACATTCTGAGCAAATTTTGAAGTAAATCCTTAGCTGGACTATGATATTACTATAATCACATAATATCATACTGTGGTATACCACACTATATCACATGTAATTACAGTCATCTGTAACAGGCGTGTTACGTAAAGTTAGATACTAGAAGTTACATATAATTTAAATGATAAGGTTAATCAAAGGCCCACTGATAGGAGGGGATACTGACACTTCGAAAATTACACTTGGAAATACATAGTAGTCTATTTCTAGATTGTGGTTTGGGGTTTTATAGGTGCAGCACATAGTTGCCTCCTGTCTAGTGCCTTAGGTTCTCAGTCATTTTCGAACAGTATTTTTCAAATAGACATGAATTCGATAGGAATGACTGTGACCTGTGTGACTGGATTGCCATGTTCCAAATCTCCATTGCGCTTTTGTAAACCAAAGTCATTGATATGTTACATAGCTGGTAAAGCCACTCTAGTTGTATAGATAGGCCTACTGCCATCTCCTAAAATCCCATGTAAATAAGTCAGCAATGTAGCACTGCATTAGAAGAAAAACTGTTAACATTATAACATAATTCCTTCAGATCTTATTATGGCTGGTGAACAGCAGGTCCTCGTGCTACGCGAACATGTTCAAATTCAAAGCGTTCATAACAACTATGAGGCATCACAATTCTACAGTCATCCCTTGAGAAACATGTTTCTGCACGTCACATAGCAAGGCTTCCTGTTGGATCCTTTAATTTCATGTGTTTCGATAATTAGAAATTTATGCTGCTTAAACATCTGTTTATTCTGCTTATTCAGCATTTTTTAAGTTTGATATAAAGTTATGGGCCATCAAATTATTTTTGCAATGAAACGTAGTACGTTTTCTGTATTGTATGAAAATGTATAACTAGTTACGGTGATCCCCTCAAAGTCCTAAATTTATTCTGAAGACGAGGATGAACTTCAGATGAGGCTTCGGCATGACTCCGCAATCAGCTGCAGTCATGTACTCACTAGTTTTCACCTTCCATTTAAATAATTGAGAAAATGATTGATCATAGAATCTATGATGAACTTTGATATGACCTAGCTAACTTTATGGGGAGATAACTCTATGGGATTAATAAGGAAATATTTTAATTACAGAAATAACTCGTAAGGAGTTGCCATCACAATTGGCACTAAAATCTATTCAAGGACCTAATCAGGCCCGCCAAGATGCTCGTTTTGGACTAAGTAAAGTTCGTAGAAGAAGTAGCATGTCTAGAAGAATGAGCACAATGGTTTCCAACAAGGTGTCACCGCAAGAGTCCAACAGACGGGTATTTATTATAAAATGTATCAGTATCTTATAATGTTTCACTAGCATTAATTAGTGTTGTCTTTGCTTTCGGCATGCTGTGTATAACTTTTAAAATTTCCAGCCACCACTACTTTCTTATTATTTTTAACAGTACAGTATTCTTTAGTATAGTTTGTTCACTTGCACCTGAAGCTGTCTCAAATATCAACCTCAACACGAGATCGAGCTAATACAATGTGGAATATGGCAATGCCATGTTGTGCTACTGCCTACAATATATCTACATACATGTATTGCTATGAACAGCACAGCAGGCAGTATTTGATATGATCCATGGTCAAATATAATGTGAAATAGTGTCATTGTAGGTATTAATTCCCTGTGGATTTGCTTTTATTTTTGATGTCCACTACTAATAGCAAATCGATACACTGCCGCTTTGGCTGCTGAAATTGCAAATCACAACAATTGGGATAGTTCACCATTTATTTTTCAGTTATACTTATGCTGCAATTTATGTGTTTCATTTCGACACTAATTTCTCTACTCTACAGTCCGCATTTGCATATATAAGGGCCACACGACAATGACATCATTAGGCCAATTGAGCCATGTTGCACTAGTTTCAACTTTTTTGTACTGCTTTATGCTTTCCATGTTTGTGTGTGTTTGATATGTTGTGTTAACCAACCTTGTCTGACCTGTAACCTTAGGGTGCTATAGATAATACTAATGCTACTGAAATGCGAAGATATAGCATGATGAGAAGACGAGTCAGCACTTTGAGTACTGATGAGGCACTAATGGTAAACTTTCTAAGCGCCGATAATTTAACCTCAGATTTTTTGTAGTTTATATTATTCTTCTGATTTGTTTGTATAATTTACAGTCTGCAGATGTAATTTAGGCCTGCAGATATAAGAAATGATTATATAAAATGTAATGTAATGGTAATGTCATGCTTTGTAATGAGTGTGCATTCCCACCATTCCTCCCCACTTATTCCTACAATTTCATTATTTGGCCTATTTGGTCACTGTAGTATAATTAGATAGCCACATGATAGTGTACTATTACTGTGCTGTACTTAATTTTAAGACCAGGTCAAAGCTGAAAGAGGTATGCATCGTCAGTTATATTATTAGTTGCTCAAAACACACTAGGGAATGTTTTAAACTGATTAAGCGCCAAAATTCTTAACACATACATCTCGCACCTAACCTAACACATACACATGTAAATTTTTTAATTTGCTACATTAATTTTGGAAGTTACACGTAGTGTACATTTCTGACCAGAGCACACTATTTTTTCACAACGCTATGCAAATATTGTTAGACATTCACAGTCATGTCAGCACTCAGAACAGAGTTGTACACTGCTGCCGCTGCTGCATCCACAAATGTACACCCGTACGACAGTGTACAATACACAAGTGCCAATGGAGAGTTACAGTCGGTATGATGCTGATAGTCAAATGGCGTTATGCTTCAAGCTACACAGCATACATTCCGTTCGCCATATTCACAATTCATTTCATCCAAGTGATGCGACACCAACCATTTTCTTTGGCAATGATTGCCATTCTCACTGCTATTTCTCAACATCTCAATAATGATGTGCTGCACTTTCTACGTAGCGCTATATCTCATTTTCTTTTCTACATAGTGTCTTTTTCGAATTAATGAAACAAAAGATAGCCTTGGTACCAGTATGTCATGAAGTGAAACTGAGAGGTCCAGACTTGTAGAATTCTACCTTGGGCGGGTCGTAGAATGTATAATTGTAGAATTCTACATTCCTCAGACTTGGGAGGTGGTCTCGAATGATGAGCAACATAGTTATCTTCCCTAGGGATAGCTCTATGATCAGCAATGATACTGGTTGACGCCAATTTTGCAGACAGATCCTCTTATTCAATAAGCCTAGCGGTATTTGCTAGCCTGTTAGAAAACTCCCCTTTTCTTCCGTCACAAGCTAGAGAGCCTGCCATTCATGTATAGATAGGATCTAGTATTGCTGCCTATATCATTGAACTATTTGTCCATCTATTGTATATATATCTCCATCTAGCTACAGCTACCACAGTGGCAGAGTAGCTACCCCACACTCTGCTATGGGAATAGATCTATTTATAATTAAAGCTACGTTAAATGCAATACGGTATGTTATGTTATGTGATGCTCATGCCTCATGTTACCACCAGGTGATGGCACAGAGACCCTCAAGGCATAATGTAGACCTCAGTGAACTTGGATTTGAAGTATGTGAGACGGAAGAAGATCAACTCCTACAACTTAAACGGCTACGGGATATGCCATGCCCTATTGCTGTCAAAAGAATGCTTCGGTATTGTACATTCACTTTCTAGATTATGCCATAATATTATTATGCATTGCACTTCCAAACTGATTTTGTTTAACTAATTCACTCCTGTTATTTAGTCGATGAAGAAAGAGTTGCTAAGAAGCAGCAGGTTATGAGCTAAGCAGCTACATGTAGTTTATTTGTTTGGTTTGTACTGCTTTAGATGGTAATCCAATAGCTGCGATGGCATGCTCAAGATTTCTACGTAGTAGAGTAGAGGCTACGTTATGTCTCAGTAGACTATTCCAGACTGCATTCAAACTTGTGGTACTAAACTTAAGCATCTGCAATTGAAAAGTAACTTATCTTTGTGTAATTGCCTCGCTTGTTCCTTGTGTCGCCACCCAAATTTAAACCAAAAAAGTTAAGTAGCACGAGGTTTTCTTTGTATAAATTCATTGCTGATAGCTTACAAACGATATAGAATAGAAAATAATGCTGTCCGTCTAATTTGTGCATCCTTTAACCTATAGTTTGTTCAAAATTTAACCTATGCTAATTCGGTGTCTGTGTACTATGTTATGGCCATGTTATGGTTACCATTCACATCGACATAATGCAGTCGCTAGTAGCATGAGAGCCTGTATGATGATTATTAGGTTGATACCCTTATAGATTTATTTTGACAAAGAAAGTCTTAACATTGAATAATAAATCAATTAATTTTTCTAAATATGCATGTATGTGTATTACATAATGCACATCTAAATGCTTGTGCGCTGTCACTGCAGTAATAGTTCTCATTCTCAACATAGCCATACAAATCCATACTAATTCATGCTTGCATCTGCATAATTATACGTGTAGTCTGCTATAGTGCAACCATACAAACATATATTTCTATATTGGCTTTGATAACGTCATAAATTGTGTCTTAAACTATGTTTAATGCGATTAATTGTAATTATAATTTATTACTAAATTAATTTTTAATGATTATTTAAATAATTTTAGATTTGAACTGACTCGGTAGGTATTCTGTGCAGTATTGATCATTCATACCGCGTAGCATAATATTTACAAATAGATTAAACTGTAGGTAATTTGCGTTGGTATACTTTGTACTAATCAATATTCAGGTGGCGTAATGGATAGAACGCTAGTGGCTATTGCGGGTGATTCGTGATGGGTTGGGTTTTATCAAAGATTGACTACTGTTCCCCTACATCACAGTCTAACAGTTCCCCAGAGCCAATACATAGCTTGTACTGCTGATCTGATGTTTTATTAAATGGAAAACTACAAAACATTCCATTAACTCCAACTCGCTGAAGTTGTACATCGAGTGCAACGGATATCTACTGTAATTGGCCATATAATATTATGTGTTAAAAACAAAACAAATACAGTTAACATTATCTAGATTTCACAAAATTTCTACTAACAGCTTTTTGGTTTGCCATAAATGTTTAAGCAAAAGCTCAAGGCTGACTAGGTTTATTTTATGTGTGTACATTAAAAATCTAAATCTGGTCAATGAACGTCTTATGGTGTTTGGGGAGGTGCAGTGAATGGCTGATTGCTAATTTAGATAAGCACATTCTTCTTCTTCCATTAATTCAATTAAAACTTCTTACATCAAGAATCTTGAAAAGACTCATTTTACATTTCAGAAATCAATTTGTACCTGGTGGCTAGTCAAATAGTGGCAACTATGTGATGGTATTTTGGTGATCTGAAACTATATCCATGGCTGATGCTGTTCTCTAGCATATTCAGCTTTATGTTCCTAGGCTATTAGGTATTATACAGATGCAGATATCTGTTCTGTATTTTCTATTTGTTATGGTGTTGTGAATGCTGCTCTGATTTAACTGCTCGGAGAAATTTAGTACTGTCGGGTAGGATAATAAATGTCGGCTGAGCTGCATAAGTGTCAGATCCGGCAAAACTCGGCCAATATTTAATTTATTTGCTTCATTTGTATATACAGAACACAGCTGATGAACCAAAAGGTAAAAATGATGACTGGCTGGAAGGGATGGAAGGCAAGACAAGCAATGGTAAATACAGCATATAGGCGCCACGATTAAAGGGACTGTTCACATTTGAGACTATATCTGGTGCATTATTGCCATTACTGTGTTCTTGCTAGAATGAAGTTGCCACCATATAGTGGTCAATCAATGTCTCAGCTGTCGTTTGATACCTCATTTGTTAGGATTGGACCACAGGT
>JAOQGN010313269.1:0-14844 GCA_027564295.1 Himantozoum antarcticum
TAAGTAAGTGTATACTATAAGTAAGTGTATACTATAAGTAGTGTATACTATAAGTAAGTGTATACTATAAGTAAGTGTATACTATAAGTAAGTGTATACTATAAGTAAGTGTATACTATAAGTAGTGTATACTATAAGTAAGTGTATACTATAAGTAAGTGGATACTATAAGTAAGTGTATACTATAAGTAAGTATATACTATAAGTAAGTGTATACTAAAAGTAAGTGTATACTATAAGTAAGTGTATACTATAAGTAAGTGTATACTATAAGTAAGGTATACTATAAGTAAGTGTATACTACTACTACTACTATAAGTAGTAGTAGTATAACTACTACTACTATAATTATGTCATATTTAGTGATAATAAATATACCTGGTGATAATGATAATATTATATCTGGTGATAATAAGCCTAATCGTGCACTAGGTTCCGGATTTTTATTGAAATTTCCAAATATATTATTGTTTAGTTCTACGAACCTTTTAGTGTGAATGAATCAGAACAACACATAAAATAATTGCAAATTAAATAATTTGATTGTTCTCAGAACAATTAGTATTTTCTGGTAGTCATGACCTTGACCGGAAAATGGATATAGAGGGGGCGGGGTTTACCTGTGTAGCATTGTAACATCAGTAAAATCATTATCAACTATCAGTTCTTATAGCGTTGGAAATAAAATCAATGTAGAAATTGGATGAGTACACTTAATTCATTTATTTCCCAATATGGTTTTGGTTCAAATTCTGTTCGGACCTGTGGTTCAAGTAATATAATTTTAATTATTATTCCTTTTATTATCCTGATATTTCTCCAGAAACATCTTTTTCTTGATCCATAATTTTCAATCCATTTGATTAAAATAATATTCAAAACTATAAAATTTAATATTTTTATTCTTTGAATTTCCCATATACTGGTTCGGAACCGGATGCGCGAACACGCAACATTTCTAATGATAATAATTATACATGTATATAGTGATAATATATTAGTTGTTAGTTTTCAGTATCTGTTTCAGCTTCTACTACTTTTGCTGCTTCTACCACTACTACTACTGCTGCTCCTGTATCAACTACACCTGGGATTGTCTCCATCTACTCCATAACCGGTGACAGGGAGTCCCATGAAATGGTGCTGCAAATGAAGAATAACGGGATAGAATGCTCCGGTACATTGATTGCAGAGTCAGATGTGGCATCAGCACAATTGTGCTGTCTATTCTGTGTCACCAGTGGCAGCTGTGTCTGCTTGAGATACAGCAACACGGGTTGCAAAATATATAGACAGTAACAGTAATAATTATACACATTTGAGATGGTAGGTGTAAGTATAAACTTATTCATACTTATAAGGAAGGGTAAGTAGGAACACATAAGAACACATAAGGAAAGGAACACATAAGTAATATAGGGGGGATTTCCACTCCCCCCCCCCCTTCCCAAGTACATGTATGACTATATAATAAGACAATAACGCTATCACTATCCATACAACGCTATAGACAATCGCTATCCCTCTGCAACTAGCGGAGGTCACTCTGCAAGTAGCGGAGGATGTTGCTGGCATATGTTGTATCGGAATCATTCAATAAACATTTTAACTTTATTTGAACCATCTTATATTTACACCAAACGTATTCACATGTTCACATAGTACAACTGACTTGGCAGCAGGCACGTGGTTTCTATTGCCTATTGTCGTATCCAACTCCGATAGTTGACGGGTTGTTCGGTTCTCGGCTTCCAGAATTGTCTTCTGCTCTTGTATTTCCATATGGACGTGCCTATGGGTACCAGAAATAGTGTAGACTTTTTTTAAATCAATAGACAAATTATTAGAAGAGGTTCTGCAGTCAGAAAGAATTACCTACACAAGGAATGTGTCAGGAATGTGTTTATAATTACATGTACATGTACATGTTTATTTAAGGTAGTAATTAATCGCATTATTACTACTGTCTAAATATTCGACACTTAATATTTATCTTTTAATATAATATACACTGAGTATAACAAGTGCATACTGAGAATGTACTAATAGAATAGCTGTGGTTCACTGAACTAGGTCGCAAATGGGCCTATTCTTTCTTGAAATCTCTTCACACAAAATAATTCGTCTTTAAATATTCAAACTAAGTATTAATATTAGTTGTTATCCTGACATATCCGTCGGGATAAAAAGAAGATTTTTGTAGCATTTTGTAACTCTAAAACTGCCAGAGATCTTTCAATTATTTTCTAACTATGTATTGTTCATGTTATCAGAAGAACACACACAAGAACTTATGGAGTGTTGCATTCCAGTCATGAGATATAGTAGTTTAAAATCCCCAAAACTCATATAAGATTGTATTGAGCTCAATTGAGTGTGAGACCAGAAGAAAATGAAATGAATTAGCCAATCAACATTTCAAATTTCTGCCAATGCCATAATTATTGATCTGTTGGTACAACAGTGCATTGGCATTGGTACAACAGTGCATTGGTACAACAGTGCATTGGTACAACAGTGCATTGGTACAACAGTGCATTGGTACAACAGGGGCAACTGCCCATATAAAAGTATCAGGTAAGAATGAGAGCCTACATAGGGCACAAGGCTATATGCATGTATATACTAAAAGTGGTAGTAGCCTTAGGACGGCTACTCCGTCCTCGGGCGGAACAGGGTAGCCGGCTGATGGTTAGGTATTTATACTATTATAGTCCAGGGACCATCAACCGGCACATAATCATAACAACAATACGATACAATGGATGGCTAGCATCACAGGTATGTTTACAGTCGTTAGTGTCATCTTCAGGTTCTGCCATGACCTGAAGACAGGTGGGGTGCTAAATCCATTACAATATGATATACTTACTAGCAAAGATTAGAAATATAAAGCCTAGTAAGTTGAAATGATTTGATACATTTTCATTGTAAACTCAAGGGTGATGAACATATTTTTATTTCTACATTTTTGTTGTAAACATGTTCGGTTGTGAGTAGCGCCAACAAAGCATACATGGTACGTTTTTTTTACCTAATAGTCGGGCATCCCAGCCCAATTTTAGCACTTGGCCTGTCTAAGCATCAGATCTAGTTTACGCTACTCCCACATTCCTCTATTTTCATAGTTGAGGCCCCAAACCAGTATCGCCGGTGGGTGGAAATGCTTTTTCAGCTTATCTCTACAGGGGAAATGATTACAACTTTGCTTACCTGTGAATTATAAAAATTATCACAGTGTCTGTGTTTATTAAGCTGGATCCATGAAACTTCACAACTTACGAGTCAACATACTCACAATAATATGTGAATCAATAAAACTGTTTTATCCAGGGTCACAGCTGCACAGTACGTAACGTCATCTCATCAATATCGTAATTTTGAACTATTGTCAATGTAAAAGTTTTTTTCCTGGCACCCTATAAACGGATATGAGAATTCTGATCCAGCAGTTATTTTCCTTTATGTGTTTTATTATTTAATACAAAAATAATCACTAGGTTGCGATGCTTTGTTCTTTAAATATGATTGTTTTACCTCCGGCTTATCAATTTTAATTTTGTAACAAACAGTGTGTCATGGCTATTTGAACTCATTTTGTTCAATTATCAACAATTAATCTGCAATCACAAAAATACAAATTAAACAATGCAATTTTGGTTGCAGAAATGTATATAAGCTATAAATGTTAGATATTACATGCAAGTTAATATTTTATTCAATTTCTTTTAACAGGCACCAACAACAACAACATCAAATTATTCATAATGAGCATAACAAAACCTTACAAAAGTGAGATACTCATAGTCTCTTGTAAAATTAGCATCAAATATTTAGCTCATATTATTTAGTATTTTCAACTTCACAATAATTAAATTTTACAAGTATCACACATGCAACCATAAAAGCTACCCGAAGTATCACATGCAAAATATCAAATGAAGCAGTCAAGGCTTTGCTACTGACAAAATTCCTAAATGATCTGTTTAGTTGTTGTGACCTGAGAGACCCAGTTTTATTGTCCATAGGTAAAACTACAACTGTGAGAATACACACAATGGGAAGGGAACTAACCCATGGCATTAATCTTATACCATACCGACCGGACGGTCCCATATCAACAGCGCACAGTTTTCTAGCAGTGCATCTAGCAGCGCATTTAGCAGTGCATCTAGAAGCAATGATGTCAGCCGAGTTGAGTGTCATGATTGCTAAGCAATTCATTGATGAAACTTTGCAGATGCATCAAATCCATCACCGAGACAACAAAAATTATCAGTAAACAACTAATTTTATGTCCTCGGACAGTATATACATTTCTAATAAACATGGTAAGATAATTATTATATAATGTAATGTAATGCCAATGCCAATGTAATATAATATAATAGAAATATAATATGAAATATGCATTAAATATACAAATAAATCAAGAAAATATAAACATAATTGAAATTGAAGTGATGATGTATTTGAGGTTGCAGCATCAATTCTTATTGCTTAGACAGATCAATAACAAATAATTATGCAACATCAGTGGGAATTATCCATAACTATTTGCTTTTGCATTAAGCCTAATGATCCGAGCTGCTACAAATGGAATTGCTATCGGTCTTAGTATTGCCATACTGAATTCCTGCTGAAAAAGAGAAGGCTCAGAACAAAGTAATATCAAGGATAGGCGTATACTGTATAACTGTATACTAATATACAGTAGTACAGCGTATAGAGTAGTAGTGCAAAGTAGTATCAAATCAAAAACCCTTGAAATATTATGTTTATGGATATATGGGAGTTGTCAACTATCTATTGAAAGTTGGAGTTATCATCTATTTGTTGAAATGTAGGAGTTGTCATCTATTTATTGAAATGTGGGAGTTGTCATCTTATCTATTGAAGCGTGGGAGTTGCTATCTACATGTATTGATTGAAATGTTGGAGCTGTCATCTATTTATGGAAATGTGAGAGTTGTCATCTATTTATTTGAAATGTAGGAGTTGTCATCTATTTATTGAAATGTGGGAGTTGTCATCTGTTTATTGAAATGTGGGAGTTGTCACCTGTTTATTGAAATGTGGCATCTATTTATTGTAGCGAACCTATAAATTAGCATTACCACAACATCTAAACCAAAGATCTAAATATTCTGCGAGGTCCACATAAGCCAACTTGGGTTAAGTTCTCTTTATACGGAATCATCAAACCATGGAAGAGAGGCAACTCCTAATTATTCACGATTTATTTGCTAGCCTGGGTTTCCAAGCTCTTTGCGGGGGTGAGTGAGCTGTCTCCACACAATATTCATCATCATCTTCCAATGAGCTTGGAAACCAGGCTATCCTTTACGACATTACAAATTGTTATGATGCTATAAATCCATGGTGACTCACATTGCGCTTTCAAAATGTTCACTTTGATAATTATAGGTGTATAGTATAGCCTGGGATATGTGAGCTATACGTGAGGGAATCTGTGTCACTCATATTCACACATCCTTCAAAAAAGCTTAGACACTCAGACTATTAGGTGTGTAATGACTGAATGATGAAATATCTAGTAAAACTAAGTTTGCTAATATTGAAAAATGGTACCATACAGAGATGTTACAAATATCAGTATGCAATAATGATAGTTCGCGGATTCCAGTTCTGAATCATATATTATTTGGCAAAGAAATCGTAAATTCCTTATTGAATAAGCTGCTTACTCAATACTCAATTGCTTTGATAGCCACTGGTACAGAGCCTTTATCATTGGCCATCATTGGTATAAATACTGATTTCATTGATTAGATTTATTTTAGATCACATGTTTATAAAAAAAAAGAAAGTATAATTGATAAGCAGTATGGCATGACTAATAAATAGCACTACACTATCTACTACACCTACATGTAAGCTATCTAATAAAAAATATACCAATTGTACAAACTTATGCCATGTATGCCACTAATGTAACTTTACACAAAAAACTTGCTCTTCTAGGAATTCATTGCCTATGCATAATTCCATACTATAATTGTCCTGTTATTCAGAAAATATAAAAAGTAGATATCTTGTGCATGTGATGTCATTAACACAGACCCAAAATAACTGGCCAACATTATTGCCAACCACCCTTAAGTAGTACCAACCACCCTTAAGTGGTGCCAACTGCCAACATTTTGTGCATTTTCGTAATAGCCAAATACTCCCTGATTAGAATGTATGACCTTGACCTTAATAGGTAACATCTGCAAACTTTTAAATTATTATTATGATTGATCATTATTGGGTATGGATATAATTGTATTATTATTATAATAATTAATAATAAATGTCTGCAACCCATTTATTCCTGTCACCTCATTCATAAGACATTCATAATGCATTCTCATGTATGAGGAAAGTTCTATGAATAAGACTATTGTTCGTGAAGGCGGGCCGCCTCAGAGCCTTTCCATAAGAACCAAGTATTCGATAATTACAGTAATCAGACATTATGTTACATAACAAATACTGCAATAAGTAGATTTAGGTGCAATAGCGACTATTTTCAGCTTAGCTGGGTTCTAGATGGTGGATTGGGGTTTTGGGTCTGGGGCGCGAACGCACTTTTGTGGAGAAGACAACTTCTCCATCTACATTATTTTCCTAGATCACGGGCTATCTCAAAAATGGCCACTTCTGCACCTACCTCAATAAGTAGTGCCATTTCGTGGCCCAATATTTTAATCAAGATTAATCGCTTGAGCAAAAATTAATCTCAATTAATCTTGTTTAACTATAACAATTTAGTCATTAATGAATTTTCAAATTTAGCATTAGTAAAACAAGTTTATTTGAAATTATATTATATGCCAATACTCGTTGTTTATTGATATCTGGGAAATTGCTCGCTTCTAAAATAAAGAATACAGTGGAACATGCATAATTCGACCACGGCTAATTCGACCATGGCTAATTCATACAATGAACTTTAGTCCCACTGAAGGGCCAATGTGAAATTACCTTAATGTTCGAATTCTACTAAATAGAACAGAAATATTTAAAAAAAAAAACCATTGGCTTTCCTCTGAACTTCAGCAAAGCTTTGAAAAAATCTTCCCAGAATATCTGGATACGGTTAACAGAAGTGTCAAGGACGATAATTAGTAAATTACTAGCATAAGAATGTTGAAGCGGGGTCCATAATAGCACCGCAATTGGGTCACGTGACTTTTGCGAAACTGGGCTATACACATGGCACTGGCATGCGCATTTAGTACTATCATAGAGTTATCCTACTTTGATATAGAAGGTAAGCTAACTCTATATAAGGGAAGGGACAGCTCTATAGAAGGGAAGATAACTCTATGAGTAATGTACACTAGGCACTATACACATGATACTACACTATACATGTACACATAGCCATGTTTGGATAATTCAAACATCTCATAATCCCAACAAAATTCTCCAGTCCCCTGAAAGTTGAATTATGCATGTTCCACTGTTTTATGCCGGCTGCAGTGAGATACCTCGCAAATGCAAACAACCAAGAAATGTATGGGAACTGAATCAGTAAGATTTTCCAATTAAATTCATTTGTATTATTTTATCTGATTCAATTCCCATACATTTCGTGGTTGTTTGCGAGCTATCTCACTGCAGCCAGCATATGTTATTCATAACCACATTCTTTCTAGCAAGAAAAGTTGCCAATATGATCAGTAAACATCATAAACTTGTTGATTGGGATCCATCATTTTTGAAACTAAAATTTAAGTTTGTCTCGGAAATAATGCAAATAGGACTTAACAGATGTCATTATGCAATTAGAAACTGGGAGTTGTCTGTCCAACAAGAATAGACAACTCCTGATCAGTCAGCAAGAGCGCTTGCGGTTAATTTGTGCGGAAACAGGCACAAGGGAAAGCGACTCCTACTCTATCGCCACCATGTGATATCAATAGCCACATAGAAACATACTGTATGTCCACTGCCTTCACAGTTAACACGTATCCAATACTCCGGTTCAACCAGGATGATGTGGTATCTTTGGTATAACATACATGTAGCTATTTTACATGCAGTCATATGATAAAGATCTGATAACTCCCAAGATCTAAGAGCTACATGTATTTTATTACTTCTGTATAGATGGCAAATAATGGCGCTCTGCAATGCTACCAAATCTGCCATATTAGATTATAGGCATTTTCGGACAACTATTTTGGAGGTGATTCAAAAATAAACTGTGAGAGTCCGAACACTATAAAAAGGCTTACTTTATGCTGCAAGCAGGCATACCTTTTCAACTTTGGGAAGACCCAAGATCACAACCGTCAGGATAACAGAAATGGTTGATCTGTTAAACCCCAACCCACAATAGATAATCGAGATCCTAGCGGTTGTGATCTTTCAGTTATGCAACTTTGCACATTTCTGTGACATTTTTGGAAATGAGAATGCCAGTGGTTAGTAAATAGCATAGCAACTGGGCATGGATGTCAAAATCTCTTGCCAAAGCAAACCAGCCTACGACAGGTACCTCGTTCTACATTCAGATTCAGATTCAGAGGTTCAAGTTTAGAATATTTTAATTTTCTCTATGAACGAGTGAGTAGCTATTTGTTGAACTCCTTCGATTTTCGGTTATTTTTTAATTTATTGATATCAACTTGTCATTTTGAGCATGCGTTCATGGTCTTTGCCTTGTCTGAAAGTGCCTAATGATATGTGGAACCTTACATGAACCAGAATATAAATATATATAATCCTATTAGTAGAAAATTGAGGTAATATGCTAGACACACCGTTGTATCTGGCGACTATGTATGCACTGTGGCCTGTGCCTTGTAATTCACAGTCAGTAGCATAAAGACTGTGGATGAAAATCACTTTGCTTTTACTTTGTAGGATTCGTGTCCTGCTTGCGTTTGATGTTCATCAGCGTATTCTTAACGGCCACCGAACTAAAAGCGCGTAGTGTCTGCCAGCTGGCTCTGCACACAGCTGGACAGACACATGGTGTCTGCCAGCTGGCTCTGCACACAGCTGGACAGACGCATGGTGTCTGCCAGCTAGCTCTGCACATAGCTGGACAGACGCATGGTGTCTGCCAGCTGGCTCTGCACACAGCTGGACAGGCACATGGTGTCTGCCAGCTGGCTCTGCACACAAGCACTACATATTTTCGTTTTATGTTTCTTTAATAACTCATGTTTCATATTTAACTCCTGCAAAGCACGATAAACGGTATTTTCAATGAGGACAGAGCCGTTGGAACTTTCCATTTTGGTTCACCCCAATGCAGCATAAGAGTTACAAGTACCACAGTGGACAGTGTGCCCCATTACACTTTTTGAGTCATTTAAAAAAAATACATAAAATACAGCAAACTAGTTTATATCTATTAATCGGTTTGTATTTTTTGTAGGAGTATACGCACTGAAAAATGCGCAATACTATGTTAACATGTTCAGCAGCAAGAACTCATTGTCCGGATGGCACAAGGAATATAATATGAACAGAAACTTTGCACAACATTTCCGTATGAAATACCTTTTGGAAACATGTACGAAAGCGTCAGAGCACATTACCAATGCTGAAACAGTAATGGGTGGCCACCTTCCCCATATTTTCAGTGAGGAAACTCAAGTTGAATGGATGGAAACATATGTTAAACCCATAAAGGAATTGATTGTTACTAAGAAAGACCAAGCTGAAAAGTCTCTCAAAATTGAAACTTGGCCGAGGAGACCTATTCACAAACTCAATCAAGCTCACTGAGCACACAGTTTACACTTATATACCTATAAGTAAACATTCCCCAATTCCCAGCATTCCCATTTACACCAACGGGCGCAAAGGCTAAAAGCATTCAGCTAACAGTAACTACAGGTATAATAGGTATCTTTATGCCGACAATGGTTCTTCGAGCTATTCTCAAAAACGAGGGTTCGAAAATCCACTTGATCAAGTTCGACCCAAATAAAACATATTTTGGAAAGAAAACCATGCACATTGCAGGTACTGAAAAATAGTTTGAAAAACATCACTTTAGTGACACAACATACAGCAAGAAGTCAAAACATGTATAGAGCAATCATTGGATCTGTGTTTCAAGCTAAATCTTCCCTTTCTTAATAACCTACACACATTGTTCCAGTAGTGAATACCCTCTGCAGTCGATCATATAACTAGTTATGCGTTATCATGTTCATTATGAAACGTGTCCAAACAACATAAATTAAGTAATTTAAATTTACACTGCTCTGGACACGCAAGACTGAAGACTGCAACCCTTCCCAATGGTAATAATGGAGAAGTGTGGAATTTTGCCAAACCCCATCCTTAATCAACCACTATATACAATTGGCATTATTCCCCTCCAAGGAGGATTACCGTTTTCAGTTTTTACACTCGACATACTAACAGGTGCCCATTTTATGTAGACTTAGATCATCTAAATATTTCACGCTGGAGTATATTTGACGATATTCGCCTGTGGGTTACAAATGTAACCAGCGCTGTCTAAACCGCAAGCTAATACATATAAATGTTTCCAGTCTTTTAAATGAATGCCGCCCCAGGGTTGTATGCTTTTTAAATTTGACCTCAAGTTAGTAACGGTTGCTCACCGCTGAACTGAACAGTTAAAGCCCTCTCGTGACACAACTGTTGCGACCTTTGGCCAGGGAAGCAGAGATGGTCAAGTGTAGCCCTGCCTCCGGGGCCCACTTGGGGAGGGGCAGCCGACGGGGTAAAGAAAGACTGTGGAAAAGGGGTGCCACCCCGCTGGCTGCCCAAAACCAAACGGGTCCTGGAGGCAGGACAACATTCATAATGCCTACACTAACATACAGATATACCATAAAGAGCTAGCATATGGCGCTGCGGTGCCGCCTCAGTCACAATTGGGAGTTTTAAATCTGCCTTTTGGCCAAAAAAGGATGCCCACCCTTGCTATACACAATTCACAAAAATATGTTTACAATATCAGAATGCAATGTACCTTGTAGTCATCCCAAATAATTTGCTATTGTAGAAACCAGATTCTGACATTTATCGTTGCCGGAACAGAATTTCAACAAACTTTGAATGCCTCTCTACATCTCTGCATGGATAATTCAACCAGTCCTTTCAATAATATGTAATGCTAGTGATTTCTACTCACCGCTCTAGAAAAAAAGCTGAAACCAGTTGGCAGGTAGTTGGAGCATGAGCAAACATAGCCATATTTAGTAGTTTGGTTTTGTTAGTAGTTTGGGTTTGTCTCAATGAACACCTAGTCACGACATATTTGTTATCTAGGCAGGAATTGATAAAGAGGTAAAGTTCTGTTGCAGACTGCCAGCAATCTAGTAGTCGAATGATTCTTGTAATCCCGCTTCAATTTTCTTTGAATTAATTAAATAAAATTTAGGGCTTCACTAAAAATTCTCAAACAAGTTATTTAAAACATTTGCGCATTTGCTTCTCACAGATTCAACTTCGCATTCTGTGCAATGAGAACAGAATGATGATGATTTTCAATTACCAGAAACCAAATTTTGCAAAGAGGAATATTTAAATAATATTTTTCATCACAAAAAATCATGGTTTCGTGTGGGATAGACGAACGACTTCATGGATAACTTAATACTCAATCTCTTAAAGGTTAAACCACATTAAATCAAGAAAATTTATCATTACCAATATCAATGATGCAGTACAATTTTGTCGGCAACAGCTGTTGCGTCATTTAAAGGTCTAACATTGAGTGAATAAAGCTATTAAATATTACATAAGTTTTACTACAGTGCTAATAAACATTGAAGATGTATAGCGTAGCAAAGGCACAGAGATATATCATATAGTCAAATTTACAAGAGGTTCACCTCAAAAGAAGAAACGAAGAAACATGCGATAATGAAATGTAAACAATGAATATTTTAGTGCAGGTAAACTCGTTATCATATAATAGGTGTCATTTTTAGTGTGGACTGATGTCAACTCCCACTGCCAAAATATAGCGTATAATTCGTGCTAAGCAATGCTCAATGGATAATGTCTGTTGTTATTGTATCAGGTGCAATGATTTAATTGACTCTGTTGGCTTACGTAAAACCCTAATCAATTAAAGGGAATTAGTTTTGAAATGGCAAAAAGGTTTTCGAGTGCCGTCGGCGCTACACTCACACCATATAGACATCATCTCAGTGCAATAACTGGTCCTTTGAGATAGGAGAAGCTTTGACGAATCCCTAACAAAGACATTTAGTGATGACCCGGTAAGTATTTTTTCGATTCCATTGAGGCCTTGACAAGACTTACCCATGTGTCGACTGAACAGAAAAGGAACTTTACTTTTTTGCAAGATTTATAACAGACAGAAGACTCTATGGATGTTTTCATGATATGGATGTTGTGAATAACCATCAGTCTGCACCTGAGACATTAACTCTGACACAAACAGAACTGAAGCATAGTTCAACAATTGGGAGGAACTAATCAATTACAATGACTCATACAATTACTCTGACTCTGAATCAACCAATAACCAAACAGAATGTGCCTATCATGTAGAAGATGTGTCCACTGAATCCAATGGTGTAAAGTTTCTAAGCTTCTAGGCCTAATGAATCACCGTAATATTGCAGCTCAATGACTCGGATGTATTTTTAAAAAGGTAGACAATTCAAAACGGATATCTAATTACTTACTAAATGAATTGAGAAGAAATGACTCCGAATGACATGCATGAACTCTGGAATATCCCATTTCACTGATATTCAGTTTCACATAAATAGTGTAACGCCTGTGCAAGCGACATCCTATATATAAATTGTATCATGAGACGGTTGTACATGCATATCTACAGCTTCCACTTTCTCTATCAGGGCAGGTGGAAGCATAAGCATTAAGAAATGTTAGAATTGTCACCTCTTTTCCATCATTTCTCCCAGTTGTCTTATATTCAAATGGTTCTCTAAACTTCCATTGCAATTGTTGTTACCTCAGTTGATCATATTATATGATTACATTGGCTTTGAATGCAACAATCAACATCTCCCTAACAGTAACATTCTGTTTATAACGGATCATTATGATTTTGATCTACATGTATGGCCAGAAAACAGAGGTTTACAGACATAAAGCAAATGTCGAACCCAGTTTGTGGCAATAGCATCATAGTACCAATTCATGGAGGAGAAGACAAAGGCTCAAATAAATCACATGCAGTGTAGTAAGACGAGGGCTAAAGAGCAAAGTATCTTAGTAAACAAAGATAATGGAAATACGACAAAACTAAAAAGTAGTATTGTTGTAAGTTTGCTCTCCATCCATCTGACAGTGACGGTAACTTGTAAATATGTTAATTCTAATTACTCATTCTGCAAGCGTTGAACATTTCATCATCGCTGCTACTTGTGCATTTTGCCAGTAATGTTTGTAGACTCACTCTATCATGCGAATCAGAGGGGTAGATACTGTTGAAAATTAAACCCTTTGCCCATTTGAAGTGGGGGAGCTCAAGGGGGCTTGCCCCCTCGAGCTAAAGGGGCCTTGCCCCCTCGAGCTAAAGGATTGAAACATTCTAATTTTCTTCATGTAGGCAGTCGGCAAGGTGGTCAGTTATTTACGCTATAATAGTTCAAGTTAGGGACCGCCGGTACAACATACAATAAACAAGGAGACGTCTGGCATCACCAGTAGTTTGATAATAATTGGCTAATAGTTGAAGTTACCATCTGCCTCAGGTCTTTGCATGACCTGAGGAGGGGTGAGGCAGTAAGCGAAACCATCATGATAATTTCAAACCTATACTAGAGCATACAAACAAGTATACAAAGCAAACAGACATGCAAAGCAACTGCACAATTTGCTAATTTTGAGAAAAAACTGTGCAGTGTGTAAGAACAGTTTGCCCTGGTTGAAAGTGTGCATGTATGTATATATGCAAATAAAATAATATATACATAACGGAAAATGATAGATCATGAAGTCGGTATAGGTGTTGGAAACATGGTAAAAGGCATTGTAATACTATAATATTATATACAAGGCATGGTTTCAGCACCACCATGTAAATTGTATACTTGTAATACTTATCAAACATCGGATATAAATTTATTTGAAAACATAATTGTACAGAACAAATTATACAAAGCCAATAGACATGCAAAGAAATTGTGCGATTTGCACAGCATAATTTGTCCAAAACAGGCCTGATTTTGAACAAGGCATCGTGCCCCTCTTGATCTCGTGGGACATTGTCATAGTTATTGACCGCATGAAGACATGATTTTATCTCATGGAAACAAATGTACGATGATATTTTACAAAACCTACCACCAGCCAGTTCACATTCCAACGTTGCTGCAAATCCAGTGTTGGAGATAGTCCACAGGCAATTACAAGAGCAATGAACGTCTTATTTATTTCGAGGGAGGGGGGCGGGGTGTGGTAGGTATCCAATTGGCCATTCTGTTCTGTTTGTGAAGGGGAGTATTTTTCAAAAGATACTGGCTGGCATATAAGTTAGGTTGCTCTCATACAGAGGTGTAATATGCTATCTCGCAGCCTCGCATGGCGAGAGTTGGCTGGGAAAGTGTAAAATGCGTGAGTTGTGCCCAAGTTGAAATTAATGAACACACATTCAAGAGACTTGAATACTGTTTTAAACTTTAGCCTACTACTCATAGGCCATAGCGACTATACACAAGACTGGTCGCCAGGATTTGCCGATGTCGGATTAAAAAATGTATGTCACAAATTCTCACAGTGCTAGAGGCATACTACTTGTTTAGTTAGATAGATAAAGCTTTCAGCTGTCTGCCCATATCAAATTTTCCTAGGAACAAAAGATAGAAATAACGAACGAGGTTTAATCCGTTT